>JARJEC010086438.1:0-14174 GCA_030264575.1 Tachinus sp. AB-2021 | reverse complement strand
AGAGACGGAACCAACGCTGGTTTTGGTCTGTGAGCATACTCTGGATGTTTCTCGTGTTGTGCGTCCGTTTCCATTGTTCCGTGGGCGTGCTGTGTTGGTTATACTATAATTTATTTAACTAACTTTTTTACTCCACTAAAATCAATCTTTTTAAATTAGAAAATAATAGCTCAAATTTTTAAATTGTAATATTTGTTAGCCGTTTCCTCTATTATTGTATGAGAATTGGGGTATGTGTGTGTAAATTTTAAATTTTAGAGTTAGATCTTGTAATTAATTGTATTTTTTCTCTTTTGCCAAGTGTAAAACTACTATGTTAACAACACAAATAAACTATTATAATATATTATTAAAACAAGTTTTAACAAGTTCAATTGAATGTACATATTTTCGTATTATTATTTAAAAACAAATTTGTCAAAATACTAATAACAATAACAAAATATATTTAAATTAAAATAAAATCAAAAATGTAAAACTAAACTAAGTTTTAATTGAAATATTTACTTTTTTTCTGGTGTCTCCTCAATTTCTGGAGGATCCCTAATAGAATAAAAAGTTTAATTTTTCTTCCATAATTGTTTTCCAAAATTCGTCGTCTTTCTCGTCGTGTTTCCGTTTTTAATCCGAGAGACGTCCATATAGTAAATAAACAGTATTTTCTTTCCGTTATGTGCAACTTGCCCTGGATCTGGTAAAACCATTTATGTTTTTTGTTAATTTCGACAACCCAAAAATTTTTTTTTATACCTTGATCCCTTGCTCTGTGGCCATATCAGACACAGACCAAGGGCATTTTATTTCGAGTCCGTCTGGTGTAGCAGTTAGATGTCATATCTAACTGCAAGCGATAAAAAATCTGCATGATTAAATTTTTTATTTTTTTTTTAATTAATTGCTCCAGTTCTTTGGTGGCGTTTTCTTTATTATTTATACCATGTGAAGTACATTTAGATGTAAATAGTTTGGGATATAAAATCCTTTAAACCAATTTTCCACAACGTCTTCGTTTGCATACATCGCCAAAACAATGATGCAGTTATTTGTTTACGTCGCTCCATATGCCATAAGTCGCATGTTCTCTGTGCTTGAGTTGTCTGCAGTATAATGCAAATTTCAGCATTTGTTTTTTTTAATTGGTTCAAACAATCCATTTTTGCTGACTTCATTTCTTCTTGGCTTAAATCCTTAAATCGGACTCTCACAATTTTCACCATATCTACTGTTGTCAACTACATTATTTTGTTTAAAAAATAATCTTTTGGGCTTTACGCCTTTACTATTGCGAGGTATTTAAATTGCGTATTTCAATTTTTGTTCCATATCTTCCTGGGCTTATATTAAATATATTTTGTCAAATATAGTGGCTAATCACAGCTGCTCCACAACGAGCCTGCTAGGACCTTCTGTTACAATCCTTATTCTCCGGTAAACTTTGCAATAATGGAGTTGAATTGTTCCACGCAGTGTACCAGACTTGACGCACGTTGTCATAAATATATGTTATATTGCTGCAGTTTATTGGGGAGATCTGAAAAAAATAAAATTTTAATCACTCACTGCAGTTTTTGTGTTCTCTAAAAACGTGGCTTATTGAGTTTCCAAAGTCTTTTTTCAATAGATCAACCTTTTCCTGCATTGGAATGTCTAGTTTTATTCCTATAAGTAATTGCTTTTGTCACAGCTCATCTCAATCTAAGTTCGTTTTTCTGTAATAAAGTACACAACAATTTAATCTCAGTAAAATAGTTAAAATTATGCTAATTACCCGTATAAGTTGGCGAATAAGAAGTTCTGCATTTTTATTTTTTATTATTCTCTAATTTTTCGAGAATAATTTCTTAACAAGTGATTGCGGCATTCTAACTTCTTTACAGCCAAGTTCTCGTATGGACAGTTGTCTAAGATTTTCTTATAGCAACTGCTATCACCATAAGCAATCATCTTATCGTAAATGCAGCCATATATTTCTTCAATTTGGGCTATAATATCAAAATCGATTGTACTAGAAGCTCCCTTCCAATTTTAGTAACACATATGTTCCTTCGGTGAAGTTTTTTGTGATTCCGACATTTGGCAAATATTGCAGTACTTGTTCGTACTCCCAAGAACAAAACTTTTTTAGTTTTTTAGTAAGAATACCTGCAGCTCTGGATAGAGAGTTGTTGTTGTGATCTCTTAGCCCAACTTCCATCACACACTACCGCAATTAGGGGAGTACCATTTGAATCTACGTTATTATTGATTATTGCCCATTTATTTTCTTCTACAGCTGCATCTTTTATTAATTTTGTAAAAATTTCTTCCCAAAAATCGGTAATTTTATTATGAGCTTTCCTATAAAGCTTGTTTGACATGCCAGTCTTGATCCAATTCCCATTATACCTAATACTGCGTTGCAATTTATGCTATGGTGTTCGTCATTTTTGGAAGTATTTACTTTAAAAGTTTCATTACACATGGAACATGTAAAATGTAATGTTCATAAAAGTCCGTTAAATTATTTCTTGTACATACATAGTTTTTAGCAAAACATTTCGGAATATAGAATAAAATATAGCAAATCGACTATTCTGCGTCCTTCAATTGACACGGGATTAAGTTTTGAATATGACCTTCCATTAATTGAATCTGAAAATTAATATTAAATTAAACTTAATTTAAATGATAATAATAAAAATTACCTCACACTCATCGTTTTTTAATAGCTCTTCTCATCTTAATGATGTTGATTCAATTGATTGGTTGGTTGCATTGTCAACGGTTTCAATTATTTCCATGTCATTATTGGAAGATACTTAAGATTGACTTTCCATAATAGAATTCACAATCTAATGAAAGTAAATTTTGTAAATAAAAGTTAAAGACATAAAAATGGAATTTGGACTTTATAAATGCCGCACACAAACTCTAGTAAGTGAGTAAAGAGAGTAAATTGAGAACACACAATTATTATTTAAATGAAAATGTTGAAATTAGATATGAGAAAGACACACAAATATCCTGGCTTTAAACAGTCTAAACCCATAAATTAAATAAATTCGATTTGTTGCTCATTAGAACTTTGCCAAATCATAACTAATATATATTATTACAAAACTAACTTATATAAGCAACACAGACAAAACAGAACGTGATTCCAAGAGAGAAACGAAATCCTCGCATGTTATCTATATAACTCCACCCTTTTTTAAAAGACAATTTCATTTCTTCCTTTTCTTTAAAAACAAACATTACAATTTTTATTTTCGACAACCCTAGATTGGTTTGGTTCCTGCTTAACATTCCATTTACACATTTTCCTCTGCTTATACAACATATAAATAATTACAATAATTAATATAACAATTACAAAGAAATTAATATATTTATGATAACTCTGTTCTAATTCTAAAATTTTAGCTCTAAAGTTTTATTAGTAATTTAAAATTCATTAATATTAAATTTCAAGTTTGCAAATTCCTTCCTTTGCATCTGTAATTCCTAACCTAACCTAACTCATTCTATTTTACAATATTTATCCGTTTCAAATCTATAAATTGATAGAATTTGATGTACAATTTTATTTCTACATTTTACTCTTACATTTTTATTAAGAGTACTTTATTTTTTATTTCCATAATCAAAAATTAATTATTAAATTTGTTATACTTACAATCTTTGTTACTTTGATTCAATACAATATCTTCAATGCAGTTGTTGGTTTTCACTAAATTTGTTTTAGAAAAATATGACTTATTAATTTTTTAACAATCATGTGTTTTGAATCGTTTATTTTGACTTAGAATTAATCATGCTTTTTCTTCATCTATAATAAACATAAACAAAACATTGTTATTAATGTTGGGTATTGGAGTTAATTGAAGCAATTTGTCTTCTATAGTACACTGGTATATCCAATAAATATTCAATCTGAACTTTATTTACTCTGCAATGACTTGCAATTTGCATAGATAATTCCAAAAATGTTAAATAAACTCAGTATTTCCAATTATGAACTTTCTTGAGATTACAAAAAGTTAAACTTGTTTCGCTTAAGATTTCGATTAAATTGTGTCTCTAAAGGATTACTTAGTTAATAACGTCTTTAATTATGAAAATAGTGGTCCAATCTAATTTCTCTTTAAGGACGGTATCAATTTGTTTTATCCGAGTTTGTAATTGCAATTCATTATGTTGAATATTTTTTATTTGTTTATTAAATTTTGAGATAATTTCTTTATTAACATTTTTGTAATTTGAAAACCTTGATTAATAAATTTTGCTCAGTTCAAAAAATTAAAACAAAAACTCAAAACTGTCCAAGGATAAATAATCCAGTTATTGCAGCTAGGAAAGAAAGAGAGCTTATAAACATGTCGAAATAAAGTTGTAACAATTTTAAGTGAAGAAAATAAAAAATATTATCAAGACAAAATTAATAAAAATAAAAACAATGCCTACGAAATGTGGAAGACTTTAAAAACTTTAATCAAACCTAATGATAATGCATTTAGCAAACCTTTGCAACCAGATTTTAACAATGCTGAAAAATTTTATCATTTTTTTAAAGATAGTATATAGACTGAGGTCACAACACAAATGTAATAATAACGTCTGCAATAAATAATACACGTTTGAGTAATTTTAAAACAATTACAATTAAAGAATTAGAAAATAAAGTTATGAATTTAGAAAACAAAGCGGGTCTAGATTTAATTGGTGCATAATATTTTAAAAATATTTTTAGCGCCATATTTTAAATATAATCAATACATCCTTGACATCAGAAAAAAATTAAAAATTACTACAGTCATACCGATTCCCAAATGTAAGGATGTCAGGTATTCATTTATTGCCAATTATAGAAAAATTTATTGAAACACTTGTACATAAACAATTATTAATTTTGAAGAAATCAACTTTTATGAAAGACAATCAGATTTTTGCAAAACGTATTCATGTGAATCTGCACTTCAATTAGTAATAGAAAAAAGAACTTAATGATAATAAATAATTTTTAATAGCTATATTTTTAGATTTTAAGCGCGCATTTGAAACAATAAATAGAGACATTTTAATTAATATATTTACGCAATATAGTATGGCTTCTTTGGAATGGTTTAAAGATTATTTTTGTGATCGATTCCACAGAACCAAATATAAAGACAAACTATCCACAGACTTAGAAAGTCCTTACAGTGCCTTGGAATACTTTCCAAGGCACCATTCTTGGACGTTTACTTTTTATAATTTATATAAATCATATAAATAAAGCTATGCTATGATTAATTATGTATATAGATTAATGTTGTAGTGGCTATAAAATTATGAAACGTTCATTCTTAAAATTGATCATGAAAAAGTAGAATGGGTACAAGACTTTAAATATTTATATTGATAATAAATTGAATTTTAAAAAACACTTATTTGAACCAATAAATAATCTAAGAAAACAAATTGGTATTGTTAGGAGCGTATCTATTTTTAGCCGGATTACATTATAATAATACTATGATACGCCCACAATACCAATACTGTATTACAATATAACATGTTAAACGGAAGTCTAAAACATCAACTTAATGTATTGCAAAATAAAGAAATGAATAAAGCATTCTACAATGTAATAGGTATACACCAGTTAATTTAATGCGAACTACCCTAAATTATCGGTAGAAGAAACCATTTATCTTTATAGTATGTTATTTATTTTTAAATTAAAAAAATGACATTTACCTAATTATTTGAAAATTTCAAAAAACAATAATATTCACAATTACTCCACAAAAGAACAGGGCAACTTTAGACCAGATACAGCTAATGTATATAAAAATATTATTAAGCAGTCGATATTTAATAACGGCATTACTGAGTTCAATAAAATACCCGACAAAATTAAAGCAACTTAATTTATCAGTAAGTTAAAAAAAAAACTTAACCATATTTATAAAAAATAATGGAAATTAAAAACTTGACCACTGCTACACTACTTATTTGTTAATTTTGTTTTGTTTTATTTTGTTATTTACATATTGTTTATAAGTAAGTATATTTTTGAGTTAATTTGTAATATTCTTAGTTTATTTAGTATTTAGTAAATACTATAAATACTAGACAAAATGTGTGTATATGGTATGTATACATTTTAGCAAATTGTTAAAATCAATGGCAGAATCTAACGTGCTATAATAATAATATGTAATTTATTTCACACATATACATATACAATATAATACAATGATGCATATATAGTGTAAATTTAGGTGATACGTGTGACTACTTGCTGGTTTTTAACCTATTAGGGCAATACAAACACAAATTTAAAATAAAGTAAAAGAAAACATTAACATATATTAGTAGATTTAGAAACGGAACGAAAGATGTTACAACTGTTGCAATTGATATTATGTATTATTTTAACATTAAATAAGTCTTGAATTTTCTTTTAAGTATATTGGTTTTGCATTTTTAGTGCAGTGGGAATTTTATTATAAATTTGCTTATTTGGTACTTAAAAGACGATTTATATTTTTCTGTTCGATGTTTAGGAATGCCAATGTGATTTATTTAAAATTAGTTTATGAAACAAAACTGCGGCATGTAGATGCCTTCTGTCGTCCATGTTTAACCAAACAGTTGGTTTCAACGTATCGGAAATGTTTGCAAATGCCGTAAATATATCGCTGGCATTAGTTTGTAAATGTTGCAATTTTAGTTTTGTAGTTTGATTCCAGCATGAATCGTAGACAATATGGCAATGATTGACATTAGACAACATAATTGTATCGCAAAGTTTAGTTTTTATTGATTTTGACATCGATGTGGATAAAAAATCCTTAATGCAGCATAAGATTTTCTTAGAATTAACGCGACTATTAGATGTTGGTAGGCATTATTTTTTCTTATTACTTTTACCCCGTGATATTAGAAATAATTTGCCGCTTTTGATATATTAACAATTGAGTTCTCCCGCAATCCAACGTCTCAGATAAAGAGGAAGTCTCGAGAATCTACTTCGCCGACTCCACACTGCTCTAAGCCACTACCTTTTGCCCACAAACGGTTCTGCATCCACAGGTAACTACTACTCCACCTCCAGTTATTAAGGTCTGGAACCCAGTTGTAAACTTCACCCGCGCGTCCAAATCGACATCAAACAGGTGGTCTCTAACTATCCCGACCCCAATGCTAAATCAAGGATCGTAATTGATCTACCTCCGCAACTAACCAACTGAATCTCTCGACACAACAAAATGAGTTTCACGCTCACCTGCTAAGGCTTCCTTTTGAAATAAACCCCGAGAACACTGAAACTTGCCACCTTATAGTCCTGGCTCTACTGGGCTACCGAAAAGACTAAAGCACGACTCTCGAGTCCTGGTTAGCATCAAAACTCCTTACCACCCCAGGTAGGACAAGTGCAGATCGCGAAACCGACCCAGACTTCCGCATAAGGCAGGGAAGAACTACGGGCAAACTAATACCGACTCCGACCTTAGAGCAGCTGAATATAAAAAGGCTCGAGACCTTTTTGCCAAAAACAAGACTCTCACCGCTGCTCTACGTGGACGTCCAGCCTAACATAGAGGCCGTCACAAACCTTTACGGCGCCATCTTTGAGACTGAATCAGAACAATGAGACGAGCCCATCAAAGACCTAAAACAAACTCCGGACTATTAGTTAGTTCTTAGATTGCGGCCAGCCTTAAAAACTGTTAAAAGCACTCGGCTTTGGAGCTGAATGGTATTACCGTTCAGACGGTCAAACGATGTAACCCGGTTCTCTTAGAGATAATGATTAACATTATTTTCTATAGGAAAGTTCAGCTTCCCAGGTCCCGAACCAGTCAGGGTAAATCATTCAACGTTGTATAATTGGACATCTAAAAGGCGTTTGATTTGGCCTCTCACCACGCCATCCGTCGAGCCCTTTCGACACGACACTGCATAGACGAGAAGTTGATCCAACATATTATGTCCACCCTTACAAGCGCATACATCTGCATTTCGTGCGGACAAGAACAATCCCACTCTATCCAAATAAGAAGGGGACCCGCTGAGCCCTCTCGTCTTCTATTTAATTATATATGAGCTACTGGACGAGTTTCAGTCTGACAACACCCCTTACATAAAAACCAGAAGACAAATGTTCCGCCATTGCGTTTTAGAAAGTAGAATCAAAAGAAATCGATAAGTCTTGTCTCCATTGACTACAAGTCCGTTGCGCGGCAAATGCCAGTATTTAAAGTAACGGTGTCGCAATTAGTCCGGTCCTGCTCGCAACTTCGGCCCTTGGTTTGGCCGCATATCTCAAGCTCCCCTGAAGCCCGATCAGAAGCTCACTATAATTAGGGACTACATGATCCTTTGCCTGATTTATAGGTTGCAAAACCCACGAATCGCCGCTAAATGACGTCGACATACTGATCAAAAGATGTGTTCAACGAATTCTCCACCTGCCACACCGCCGTTGCCAATCTAAATGCCAAGCCAAAAGACGGTGGGCTTGGTATTTTTGAGTTATGGAGGCGTATACCCCAGGTTTATCTTTATCGCCTGGTAAACCTGGAAATCTCCGTCGATGTCCTAGTCCAAAAGGTGCTAAAGACCGATCATCAACAAACAATTTTCAATAGACTAGTACAACTTCCTAGCTCCAATGTCCTGTAAACACAGATTGTTTAAGGCACAAACCCCGCCGCGACTTCGTCAAAGCCGTCCATCTGCGTACTGCAAACTTGCCTACGGCGGGTGGCACCTATCTAACCCGCCCAATCAGCGCCAAAGTCGAGCCGGGTGCCCGAAAGTTGAGAGCCTCTCTCATGTATTCCAAACTTGCCATCTAAAACCTTGTGAGAGACACAATGAAATCGCAAACAAGATCTACCGACACTGCACCAACGCCAAGAAACGTAAGACAGAAAAGGAACCTCATATCTGCCATCCCGACGGGACACTCTTCAAACCTGACCACACTTCACAATTCACCATCTCTGTCTATGATGTGCAAGTCAGTGTAAAGGGAACGTTGGTCTCTTATCGATCTGGGAAGCTTACTGAGCTAATTACTATTGTTCAAAGTTCAATCGAAAATGTTAGCCAGTATCCTGTAAACACAGATTGGTTAAGGCACAAACCCCGTGGATATACTGGTCGCGACTTCATCAATGCCGTCCATCTGCGTACCGCAAACCTGCCTACGGCGGATAACCTATCTAACCCGTCCAATCAGCGCCAATGCCGAGCCGGATACTGGAAAGTAGAGAGCCTCTCCCTAGTACTTCAAACATGCCATCTAACACATTGGGAGAGAATACACCGGCATAATGAAATCGCAAACAAGATCTACCGACACTGTACCAACGCCAAGAAATGTAAGACAGAACCCCACATCCGCTATCCCGACGGGACACTCTTCAAACCTGACCTAGCCATCCACACTTCACAATCCACCATCTCTGTCTGTAATGTACAAGTCAGCTGGGAAGGGAGCATTGGGCTCCCATCTATCTGGGAAATTAAAAGAGCCAAATACGATGTTCCAAAGTTCCGAGAAGCAGCCGCATCCAGCTGGACAAACAAAACACTGTCGTTCACACCTGTAATCCTGGGTGCCCGAGGTATTTGCCATCGCTAACAAACCAGCCGAGGAGCCACTACATCTCACTCCTCAGCTTAAGGCAGCGTAGTCCAGAGCTGTCTTAGGTAGTGACCGTCTATACATCGAGCCTTCATGAGGAACAACCCCCAGCCGACCATACAACACTGACATCCCATCCATCAAAAACAACTTGAGTATAACTTAAGGGTCCTCAGACCACAATCCTAAGATAGAACTGCTAGAGCGCACTCAAGGCCTTCCGTCCGCCTCTAAGTATCAATAAGATTTGAAAGCCGAAATTAAAAGGTTATGGTTTGTTCATTAGGAGGAGTTGATGAAAAGTTTACCCCAAAAGTTGTTGTATAAATTGCGAAAAAAGTTTTATTTCAAATCTTATAACGATTTTTGTTGTTATATTGATTTTCTTAAAATTAACTAGGTTGTTAATGAGGACTTCTGTTTCTGTTTCGTGATGATATAAATATATTCAATTATGTTTTTATCTCAGGTTATACGAGTAGAGCATTTACTTTAACAAACCAAGGTTTTTTTGGTCCCCAATACTGCAACATATTGTGGAAAAGGATATCTATCAAAACAATTTTTTGAGAATATTAAAGAATTTAAAGCTTTATTTAGTACGGTTTATTTTCACATACATCATAACTATTTAACCACTCTAGATTATGTATAAAAATTTGTGCGTTTCTATGATTTCAATATTTATTTATAAAAAATATCCGACCTATGCATCCGACTCATACGTTATATTAATTGTCATAATTTATCTTGTAATAGTAGTAGTAATTTAGTCTCAGCTTGTATTCTTCAGCAACATTGATTTCTATATTTCAACATAACTCCTACCCAATAAGTTAACTGTAGGTTTGTTTGTTTTGCTGTGAATGTTCATCGTCAACTATGACCACATTTTCTTGCATTTAGAGTTTTGCCATGCTGTTGTGCCGGTGCTGGCAACGGGTTACGGTTCTTGCTGCTGTGTTCTTTTCGTTCTCTTTCTCGGTCATTATTGTGGCCGCCTTCTTATATATCTTCTATAGTAGAAAAAGCAATACAATTGTAACTTTACACGAATAATTGATTTAATAAAATTAATAATTTCAATACAAAAGAAAATTTAAAAATATTAAAATCGATGCAAACAAATTTCAAATAAAAATTAGAAAAGCACTTACAAGATATAAATTTCGTTTTTGAGAAATATGAATCAAGAAAACGAATTACAACAAATCCACAAGCATCAATATTATATGCAACATTAAAAATTCAAAAATAAATTACTAATATAAGACCAGTTGTTTCGCATATTTAATGTTCAAATCATGAAATAGAAAAAGAATCAAACAAAATTTTAATAAAATGAAATTATAATTCAAAGTATAGTTATTAAAAATTCATTGGACGTAACAAAATCTATTTCGAACATATAAAATAATGAATTTTTAGTTAGTTCTAACGCCAGTAGTATGTTTGGCAAAATTCCCCCAAAAAAATGCATTTAATTTTCTTTAAATAAAGGTGAAAAATCAATTTTTCGTAAAAAGGAAATTATTGAACCAAATGAGTTTTTAGTTAGTAAAGTATAAAAACCACTAACCTGTATAGTAAACAAAATTTTAGAAACAACATTGCCAAATGCTATTTAAAACCTCAGTCATAGTACCTATCTCCAAAATACTAGATCCGAGAGACGTCAGCAACCATCATTCAATATCAGCGCCTACACTAAATGGAAAAGTATTAAAAACGATAAATTTATACCAACATTTACTTAATATGTACAAATTGATATGGGTTTAGAGAAAATTTTACATCAAATTTTCAAAAGTCTAGTCAAGAGCAAAGTTCCTGTGTGTGTATTTATAGATGTTTGATACTATAATATCAACCTTAAGCTGCGATTCAACAAATGTTATATATGGTCAGTTCTTCTATATGGTATGGAGGGATGGACCTTGAAAACAGCTTCAATGAACAAAATCGAGGGTTTTGAGATGTGGCTGTACCGTAGAATATTAAAAATCCCCTGGACAGCAAGAACCACAAACGAGGAAGTGGCCAGGCGAGTTAATAGAGACCGCAAGCTATTGGTTACAATAAAAAAAGGAAAACCACATACCTAAGATATCTAATGCGAAATCAGGAATAGGAAGGAAGAAGTTATCTTGGTTGCGTTGGACGGGACTCCAAACTGTAGAAAGTTTACTCCATACAGCTAGGAATCGGGTAGAAATGGAACATCTGGTCGTGAACATCCATTAATGGATATGCGCAGGACAAGAAGAAGAAGATACTATAAGCCACAAACTCTGGCTAGCAGAATTTGACAATTTTGTGTTAGGACACTTCTAAATATGTTTGAAAGTTATTTGAAAATGTTTGTTTTAGATTTAACAAATAAACAAAGTAGCTTTGACATACATGGTGTGCCACAAGTCACCGTTCTTGGACCAATGTTTATCATATAATATTATTTGAACAGACTTTTCAATGTTTTTAATGACGCCGATACTATCAGTTACGATCACGAAGCAAATAACTGGGACACAAACTACAATTTATTTATTTGTAACTCCAGTTTCGACGATAACCTCAGTTTTCTTTAGATGTTATAGAAGTAAATTAACAAAAAATAGACACAAGTTGTGTTCAGTATTTTACACATGAAATTAGCCATTGTACAACAAGGTGTTTCTTTCAAAAATATCTACGATATCCATCTCAGAAAATCAGGTCAAAACAAAAAATCCCGAAACACGTCAATTTCTATTTCGAGGGAGACAACTTTTTGACATATTTTTGACAGGTGTGTCAGGTTCCCGAGGCATAATTTTTTTGTAAATAGTTTTGTTGAATATAAAAGTTACGCATTTTCCGTAGAATCTAAATCTGTAGCGAAAAATGGGCGATTCTATTTGAGATTTACCCCGCTCCAACTACGCCTTTGTATTGCAGATCTGGACTCTACGAAAAAAAAAATGCTAAGAGATAAAACCAGCGCTGGTTTTGTCGGCTTTTAAAATGTATATATTCCTAACTCGGGAACAATGAAAATACAAAAAATATATACGATCTACTTTCTGAGAAATTTAATTCTCAACAAAAAATATCTTAAATATTTTCCGAGATATAGTTAAAATTGAGTACGCATGACTATGAACCGCTTTCACGCTGAAAGTTACAGAAGTCTGGCAATAGGTTCATTTGAATTAAAACGTCTGGCATTATAATTTCCTATCCCAGTAAGTCACTATAAATTAAATAAGACAAAAATCGTCCATCTGGCTCTTAAATCTTTTAGTCTCTTCTCACATTCTTGAACCAAGTTCGGCCGAAATGGGATGCCAGACTTACCTTTATGTCTTTGTGTAGAGTATAGACTATAAAAATTAAAAAGAATGTCTTCAATCTGGAAATGACTTAATTGACCTAATCAGTCGATAGCTCTTAGACTATAAGTACGTAAAATGCGACGGTAGTAATTGTCTTGGTTGGGTTTTACCTAACTGGCCATCGAGCTTGGGTCCTTCAGCCATGTGCGCGTGTGTTGAGTTAAGACTTGTTACTTGCCTATGATATCTAGAGCACCATTAATTGTTTCCTAATGACAAATGGACGGGACAACGTGGTCACCCATCCAAGTTGCTGACCGAGAATAACGTTGTTTGCCTTGCAAACATTTGGCATCGGTGGTACTGGATATGTCACCTCGGCAAAATTAACAAAAAAAAAGTGTTGCTATTTTTGTATTTTTTAGCTCGCCATCATTTAGCTTGTCAACAACATCTATCGCTTTTGTCCCGTTCTGTTGACGAAAAATGATGCCTGTACACCAAGAACAGAAATAAATGACTGAGCCCCAATGAAAAAAAAATTCCTGTTGAAAAGCTAGTACCTATCCAAGGAAATCTTGTGCACATAAAAAAATCTATCTACTACAGTGAATTGTTTTCGAGGAATTTATTGCAAACTATTCAGGCGATAGCCTTAAAAGATCAATTAAAAAAACTCTTTATCAGATTTTCATGTTTTTCGCTCATTATTGGCGAGTCTCTAGTGCGTTTTATTTAATAACTAACACTTTTTATAACAAGCACTAGCTCGGCGGAAACGTATCTTCAAACCTTACCGGCTTTTCTTAGACGTGGAAAACCACCGAAAACTTTGGGATCATAAACAATACAGGAGAATAAATTATTGAATAGTTTATTTATTTAGAGTATTTAAAATAAAAAGAAAAGGCTACGAACTTATGCATTGACTTGATAGAAATTCTTACCAAACATTCTCTGAAACGTACATGGTCGGGTATTCACGTATATTTTTTTATTGCGGTTAGAATGTTATTCGTTTTAATTGCTGATATATAAAATCCGTGTCGTCTGCTTACATTAAATAATACTTTTTTAAACGATTTATTACTTAAGACGTTGTAATTTTTTTTTCTTATTAGCATATTTCGTGGAATTGATCTCTAATTAATTTAGTTATATAAGCAAATATTGTTGTGTCCTTTGTGTAGTACTCGGTAAATAAAATGTATCGTTCTAATAATATATTGACACACTAT
>JARJEC010086412.1:0-14336 GCA_030264575.1 Tachinus sp. AB-2021 | reverse complement strand
ATTATTTTTTGTAGGTCGTCTGCATTTTCTGCTAACAGTACGGTATCGTCCGCATACCTGATGTTATTAATGATCTCTCCATTTATTACAAAGCCTTCATTTCTTTGTGAAAGTGCTTCCTTACATATTGTTTCGCTATATATATTAAACAGGAGTGGCGATAGTATGCACCAAAATCTAACAGACACCATTTCCTTATTTTTTAAAATAGCGTAACTTTTTTTAAATTTTGTTTGTTAAAACCTAATTATCGGAAAAAGTATTTTAATAATACAACATCCAGTTTAACCAAAAATGAAATCAACAGTTAATTTAAAATAGAATTCACTATAGAAAATAAATCTTTTTACCTTGTTTTAATTGTCTTTAATTGAATCAAGTTTTTGTATGATTTTTTCCTTATATGAGACTAATAATTTGTATAAAAACATTAAAAAAACAGGGAATTTAAAAGTTAAAATTTCAAAACAGAAGTAACATATTCCTGCGTTATTAATCAAATATCTTTTATTAATGTTTTAAAACATACAGGATATTCCGTTAAAAAAGTTTGCATTATCTTTAATAGGTAGGACCCCTAAATAAAAATTATGTATGCCACTTATATAAAGCTAAATGTATCAAAAGGTTTTTAAAAGTTTTGTAATATTTTCTGCAATAAAAAAATTGCAGTTTTGAACATATTTCGCCCTGTATATTGAAAATACAACAACGTACTGAAAAACTGATTGAACTGTTGTAGGTTTGAGAAAAAAATAGGTCTTAAATACTAATCTAACTGTTTAGATACTCTACAAAACATAATAAATTTGGGACACCCTACAGGGAATTTAAAACAAATATACAGTGTGTTTCATTAAATTAACTAACTTGTCCTCAGTTCCGGTTAAACCAGAAGTAGTATTGATTTCAGGTATTTCATTATGAAAAACTTTTTAAAAGTAAGGAAATTCGAAATTAATTAAATATACAATGTATTCCGTTTAAAATAACAAAATTAATGTCACTTCAGATTCCGTAATAATTTTAAGCATTTCGTTATAATACTTTTAGAAAAATATTTTGCAGGATAAAATAATAAAATGTATGGTATTTCATTTAAAACAAGAAAGATTACGCAACTTCTGGATAAACTGGCAGTAAAATTATGACTATTAATGAATAAAATGAAAGTTATATTTGACTTTATACTTACTATCCAAATGCCATGCATTCCAGTCGAACTTCTTTACCAGCAATGGGGGCATCGGGAAACGCTTTGGGGAAGTTGTTCGGAAATTTCAATTGTTGATAATTGGCTAATAAAAACAAAACCTATTATTTTTCAGATTCAACATGAAATGTATTCTACTTACAATGTGGATTGACGCGAAGTGGGAAGAAAGGTCCATTGCGTCCAGTATCGGAAAATTCAGCTTGCACACTGCAACTGTAATTTCCTCTATCGATGGTTTCCAATGCAGAAAAGTATAAAGCCCCATCATGTGACACAAAAACTCTTTTATCCTCCTCAACAAAATTAGGGAAATAATCCCTTGACCAATAATATTTAACACTTGAAAAATGTGTAGGCGGATCACAATTAACAACTTTGCCCCAATTTTGATCACCTTGCTCAGGTGATCGTTTCAAAACAAATTCTAATATAAATCCAAAATTTAATTGAACACTTTCTGATATGATTGAACCGAATTTATTATTAGCTTTACAATGATATGTAGCTCTGTCTTTTTTTTGTTCGGGTGCATTTATAATCAACATTCCACCGCTTATAGTGAAACGCGCGTCTTGTAACGGATCGATTTTTCGTGCTATTAATCTATCGTTTTCGTAATCTTCTCTAAACCATTCATATGTCGGTGTCGGATAACCGCCAGCCAAACAACTAAAAGAAAACAAAATCAAATTAAAATAATTGTGGTGGCTTAAAATTTTATTAAAAAATAATAATTTATGAATTAACCATCTATTTAAATAATTATACTATCAAAATTTTAAAACTGTAATATTACATGATTGCCTACTTTAACATCTATCAATTACAACATTTTCTAGCTGGGAAAAATAAAATACTTCAGCACCAAATTAAGTTCATTTTTAAATTAAATGTGCTTGCAATTAAAATGTTCAGTTTAATTAAAAATTATAAGTACCTTAGAGTAACATCGTTGTAAATTCTTCTTCGTGATAAATCAAAAGTCGCATCAGTTGGTTGCTTAATAAAATATGGTCCACGTGGTATACGCTCAGGATCTTGTATATCAATACCGTAAGTGTAAGTCCTATCGTCGCTCAAAAGCCGCTGCAAACTTGCAATATTTGCTTCACAAATAAAAAGCATAGGTTCATCACCACGCACTGTTTGAAAGCCCCAATGCATTAAATCTATCGAAAAATTATAAGCTAAATAATCTTTTCCGTAATGTTCGTAATCGGGTAAAAATGCATTATCCATATTCATTAATTGGCTTCCGTCAGGATTCATCCAATAATTTGGTGTTTGTTGGTGTGCTCCTATATACCATTTTCTATGCTGTGGATCTTGCCAATTCAATTCATTAACAATAAATCCGTGTTCTTCAGGACTATTAACAGATAACAAATCAGCTCCGCCAGGTTCAGGGCTATACGTCTACAAATGATAAATAATTGAATACACAAAAAAACAATTACTAATCAACTAATTACCTGACATATCCGCCTGGCCTCATTATAAGGCCTCAATGGTGATTTGATATATCTATAACAAGACTGTTGAAATTGCAACCAATATTGCGGGCAATGCATAGTTGTATAAAATACGTCACTATTAATACTATTATAATTGTTGTAATTATAGCCAGGATTATTGTACGCGCGATCAGATTCTCTATTATAACTGAACGGATCTTGCCTGTCATAATTGTAATTATTATTATTATTTCTGTCGTAGTTATTATTATTATTGTTGATATTCCTGTCGTAATTATTGTTATTGTAATTTGGGTAGTTTTGTGCATTTGCTATTAGGAATGCATAGCATCCCAATAAGATAAGTGACCACATCACAACCTAGAACAAACACAATTAAAGTGATGAATGAATAATTTCTTGTATTAATCATAATGGGAGTGGCATTTAATAAATTAAATTCAATAGAAGCAGGTTGTTATAATATTAATTAATGAATGGTGTATTTATTAATTGATGAGTGGGTTTCATTCAACATTCTTACCACTAATATTCAAATACAGATGGATAGACATAAACAAATAATAATAAACACTTGTTTTAATATTAGATTATGAGGGCACGCTCACCACCCCCACTACATTGAGTCACATTCATTGAATGAGCATATGTAAACTTAAAGGTGCTGCACCTGCATTTTTGATTTCACCTGAGCAGGCATACCAATACAACCACATAAATGTTGCCGTTCACACTTGTTCCAATCAATTTCAACTCTGACAGAAATTTAATTTAAGAAAGCACTAATCTAAAACATTCCCGTTTATAAAAATGTATTATTATTGTAATTAATATTTTTATAACACTACAAATATTGTATTGATCTATATTCTCTAAAATTTAAATATTTTTTCACTATAGGCAATTTTAATGCATATCTGCAAAATGGGTTGCCTACCGTAAAATATATACACACAGTATGATCCAATTAAACATATACCGAACGATATTTACGTCTTACCCAAATATATGTTAAATAGTATATTTTTTATTTAATAAATGTTTTAATAACATAATTTTTTTGTATATTCATTATATATATAATTAAATTAAACAAAAATGAAAAATAGATTTTATTTTGTTCATACTAAATTATTTCTTACTTTATTTCGATTAGAACTATACTCTTATTATTTTTTATTAATAGCTTACAACAGACCTAAATAATGTAATATAAAAACATTGCAAAAAAAGGCGTAATAAAAATGAAAATTTTAAGAGTACTTTTATAAAAATATCATAAAATAAAAATTACTTACCGGTTTATAATAATAAAATTATATGGAAAACAATTGCATGATTGCAGTGCACTGTTAATGGCACTGTTAACATACAGAAAATATAACTATTTTAGCCAAACAACATGCAATAGTGCTACCTATCTATGTTTTCCAATACGTAATATGATACAAAGTATGTAACGCAAAATACTCAGATATAAAATATACAGCAATTGTGACAGCATTTTTTAATATGTTCGGTCATGCTCACATAAATCTAGTACAAATATATTTGCGTTGTATAACAAGATCTTTAGATTCATACTATTTCATAGCCCAATTGACACCTGTTAATAGGTTAGGAAGTATAAAAATTCACTTTAACAAGAAATAATTATATAACTGTATTGTACTTCTTATATGTTGCCTCTGATTAGTCTCAAAAGAAGACAGAAATAGTCTAAACAAATGCATTTAAAAAATATTGATAATTGAGTAACTAGATCGAAATTGTTTGCACTACATTTATACGACAATTTATTTTCTTATTGGACATACAATAAATGAAATCATTAAAAATGAACTCGTTTGACATCAAAAATACTATGTATAACACTTATTGGTTTAATCATTATAAAAACTAGTTAATAAATAATCAAAATCTAATAGAATGCTGCTATTTTACCTCCAAAACTAAACGATGCAAACCAAACTTTATAACATATTGCAAACTATGCAAAATCAATTCTGTGATAACCTATATTTTGTAAAAGAAATATCTGTAAAACTTTACAAACTTTAAGAAATTTGCAATTTTATGAGTAGATAAAGCATACAGATTTCTGCAACTTTTATAATCCTTTACAGTTATCATGCATCAAAGCAATTGTAAGCTTACAGATTACACGTTTTCAAGTTCTCAAAAATGTCAAGTAGCTTAACACGTTCACTGCGGTTCACATCCCCATGGGTATATATCGTGTATAACTCATGTGCAGCAGCAATATTTTCAAAACTGCCACAACTTAAGATTGTTATAAAATGTACAATTATCAATATATTTAAACGTAACATTTAGCATTTTATATGTGTATATTGATACAAATCCCCGGGGATGTGAACCGCACAGGAGTAATATTTGATCAAGTGCGGTACATACCCCCTTGTATTTGTATTTTTTATTATGAAAACCAACTCAATGATATTTGTTCCTAGTGCTAAGACTAACATCTTGCTCTAACAGAGTGTAGTTTATATAATTATATAACAGTATATAGCAAAAAAATTAAGAAAAATTAAGTATCATTTTTTATATAAGGACTTTATTTTAAAAATATTTACATACCCCCAGGGGTATGTACCGCACAGGACTAATAAGCAAATACACATCTCCGACAGTGTGTAACACAGTCAAAGACAAAGTATGAATTTTACTGCCACAGTGAAGGTGTTAGTTAAATAATTATAAGTAAATAGTATTATCAATATAATAACTTAGCATATTTTGTTTTTCCTATAAAATAACAGCTGTAAGATTCACAGAAATTGAATAAGAAAATAATAAGTAGTTTTCTAAGCTTACTGAAGTTATTCGTACACTCTCATTGTGAGACTATATCTCATGTTTGTCTAAACACTGCCCAGAACAAGCTTTAGTCACCTTTAAATTGTTGCGCAATATCTAAACACAACAAATTTCTGATGAATCATCATCATCAAATGACATAAACATAGTGTGATTACTTTGTTGGATCAAATGCAAACAAACCCAATGAAGACTATTTTCTTTTTAATGAGTATGTAATTAAAAAAGAAATTGTCAGGCTTAAAGAATTTAATGATCCAATCGATGTACCACCTGTAGAGTTTTTGAAAAAATACTTGATACACAAATTCAAACATACTTATGGCCCCTAAACACGGTTCGTGAATGCGCCCAAACATTTATGATTCGTTATTCGTGGTATAGACAAATCGTGTGTAGGAAGAAGGCAAACATTGTACTTCTCTTTTAATCTGTGCAATGTCTACCACTTAGTAAGCAAACCTAGTTGAACACCAACATTGTCGATTTGTGTACACTACACATGAACCGTCAAATGTATATATAATATATCTGTTCTAGATCGTATCACAGCAATAGTTTGCTAGGTGTTAACAAAATATAATCGAAATTTTTGTTTTCCTTGAATTTGTTAAAGCATCTGTTACTAGAAATCCCAAGTTACTACTTTCTAAGTTCAAATTTATTCGTTTTGAAATGAACAGTTTAAAATTAATTGCCGCATTTCTCTCAAATAGTAAGCCGATTTAAACAAACAATATTGATTAAAGATATTCCACAGATATTCAATTCTCGATTTGTTATATAATTTACTAAATGTCGCTTGCTTATGCGCTGATTTTCTATCTTTGAATTCTGTTTCATTTACTGACTTTCCGCCTCGCTATAGAAGTTTATTTGATACTGTTAAAACGGTAAAATTGTTTATGGCTCATGTTTAGATTACAATTCAACAAAACATATAGGAAATTTAAAAAAATTTTGTTATGTTTATTTTTTTGCTCAAAGTATTACACAATGATAACAGCTCGGAAATATATAAAGTATTTTCCCTCACGCATGTCCTTTTATGGAGATTATGCACTACTAGAAATTTCACTATAATAGAATACATGTGTGAATGATGAATAAATTGAACATTTTAAATTTCAGGATATAAATATTTCAATAAATTTGTTATCGATTAAAATCGTTCAATCTGTACATTTGCTTATAAAAAAAATGTTCATGCAATACAAATTTTATTTATTTTCCAATTTTTAAAATCCATTTTTATTATAAAATGATAAGACAGGCAAATAAACTATTGTCTAAGTCTTTATCGGCTTCATTCATCGAAAATCAAAGTATAAAATTGGCGGCCAAAGCATTCATTTTACTATTAAACAAGCATATTAAACATTAAGAATGTCATTGAAAAATACAGAATAAATAGAAATTAAATTAAAGCATCTGTCCTTACTTCTTCGAAGATTTACGCTTGTTGTTTTTTTCATTCAATTTAGCCGCCCTCATTTTCATGTCGTGCAAAAACTTTTTTGCTTCCTTAGTACGGATATACTGCTGTGGTGTACTCGATGTCTTTTTTGCTTTGCATTTCATGCAATCCCATGGGTTTTTAATTGCCTCTTCCATTATAACAGGTTCATGGCATCTTTGATGATATAATAAATGGCACTCGGAACATTCTAGTAGTCTATTGCCAAGAGCAACATCCATTTTATGGCATATGACGCACGTTAAATCTTGTTTTAATAAATTTAATTCAAGTTGTTTCTCATCGCTAAGTTTCTTTGCCTTCATTTGTTCTGTATAGACATTTATTACATCGGTAAAGTCTTTTTTTTTGCCAGTTTCTTCGAATATTGTTTTCTCCAGCATTACCTGGAGAGCCAATTTGCCATCAACCTGTTCTTTTGTATGCAATGCTGTGATGCACTTTACGAAATACGGGTCCATATTCTTTGACATTTTATAATATTTTATGCACTTAACTATCGGTACTATCAAGTAACAATGAAAAATATTTAAGGTTATATCGTAACGGAAGCTCGTGGATTAGTGGTGTGCAAAAAGTTCGTAAAGAGCGGTTTTGTTTCCGTTACTATGACAATTGAAAAGTTGTGAATACCGCTTTTAAAAGTATTCGTTGTTGGTATTAATTGGCGCCTGCGCAAAACTGCAATGGAGCGGTTCGGTAACGAATACTGCATTTAATTAAGACGTATGGCGAATAACGAATACATTCGTCATATACTCCACCTTACAATATGGTGTATTTATTTCTGTCGGCCTCTTACTGGTGTTATATAACATGAACAATATTATGCTAAATAAAAATGAAATAATTCAAATAATAAATTATTTTGATTAATGTGTGTATAACAAAAATAAAATTATGTTTAATCTAAATGATTGAAATATAATCCAATCAAAGTAATTAATCTAGTTATTATGTATGTTATTTATTTATTTATTTTATTATGTATGTTGTCTAGCCACTATTGTGCATGTTGGTAAACACTCTGGTAAAACTTCTTGTTGAATTATAGGATTTAGATTTTTTTTAATTCCTATAAAACTGTCTTTATTGATAATGAATTAATTAATACTTAAAACCAATATTTTTTTATGAAGCTATTATTCGAATCAACTTATTTATATTTTTCCAATAGGAAACTTAATTGTTTTGATTTTATAAAAAATATAAAAATTGTATCTCTTTAAGCATGTATAAATTTCGATATAAATATAAAAATAAGATAATAATAAGTTACATTATTTATTGAAATATTCGGAGATGGCAAAGGAAAAATAAATAAAATGTAACAAAAACAGCTTAACTTGTTCAATACATGTGATAGGTGAAAATAATTTTTAATCGTACGTATACATTAAACCACAGAACATGGTGCATTCGAAGATGCCTACCTTAACTAGTCACGTACTTATATATTTACAGTAAAACTTTTTTATGCTGTCCCAAACAGGTCAGAGTTTCAAGCAGATGTGAGGGTTGCGTGGGAAGTTGGATTTTGTTTCGGAGTATACATGCTACCCTCTCCACCTCTCTTTTTCTGCACGAGGATTTAACTTTAGGTTAACTCAATTTTTGTTAGCTGTAAATGTAATGAATTCATCATATTTTGTCACGTACTATTAAATATGGAATATCGTCACATAAGAAAAGTATAATAAATATTTCCATTTAGTTGGCCATTCAAAATATGGAGCAACAACTAAATATTCAATTATACTACCCTAAATATAGCTTCTGATTGTCAATCTTCCATTAAAATGTAGATTTTCTGCATAATAATGTTGTGGATATAACCTCCGCCATTGCTTTTAAACGTAGTTTCATCGGTAAAGACAATATTTGTTAATAAATTTGAATTTCTTCCGATGTTAAGTATTTAACACGCAACAATTAACCTTGTTAATCCCAAGCAATTCCTGTCATATTTATGATACAAAAGAATTGTACATTCTTCCCAAGTTAACATATGTCCGATATAGTTTTTATTTTAACATTGCTTTTAAACATAGTTTTATCCTTAAAAAGAATATTTGTTAATAAATTTGCATTTCTTCTATGAAATATGAAATAGTATATGCAGAGGGTGGGTCCAGTAGCCCATGTGTATGATTTTGATTGACCATGGTTAATTGTACTAAGCACACTTTGCGTTCAATTTATATTGTAGAATGTTGTGTGGCGTACACTGACATGGATTTTAAATTAGGTGATTTTTTTAAAAACAAAATGTTATTAAGTTTTTTGTAACAAAGCATAAAATGCCGTGGTCATTAAACCTGAGCGCGGCAGTCAACGTGTTAACCATCCAATTACAAAAATTTACCCTGTTAATACTGTGCAAACATCTAATATTTTTCATAAAATGAAGGAAGTTTTGAAACTTTTATTACATACTACAAGTACAATATGGCACCCCTGGATCTAATTTAAAACGGAATGAAATATTCCATAAGGATATTACAAAATGTGATAGTTCCTTTATAAAAAAATTAACAAAAAATATTTTTATACTGTAGCAGTTGTGGAAAAATTTATTTTTGTGCTAATCGTGGATGCAGAACTTAATATTCTACTCTGGTACTCTGGTACTCTGTCATAGGGATGCCAACGATGTATTGACATATTGAATATATCGATATATTATATTACAAAATATTGATATTTATCTAAATATATATGGAACGAATAATTTTATAAATTACAAATTATATAAAGTTATAAATTAAATAAATCTCATAAATAAGGCAATAGTACCCGAAATTGCAAGCCCATCGGATGCACAAAAAATATCTTAGACCTGGAGGTTTCATAATTGATACGATTTTAATGGACAAAAGTTCATTGCGCAGTATACAGAGTTTCCAGAATTGAGTAGTATTGCACAGGTATCTTCATTATTAATAAAGATAATAAGTCGGTTAAATAGGCAAAGGAGAGATTTTTACTAATAGAAATTTACACCGTGTTATTAGTTGTGATAAATTTATAAAAAATTATAAACTCAAAGAAACATATATATATATATGTGTGTGTGTGTGTATTTTACATAATTGTGCATAACAACACAAATATACTTAAAAAAACATTAAAGGGGTAGATTTATTTAAAATCTATTAAATATATATATTAGTCAGATGTTACAAAGCCACCTATGGTTTCCTATCTTTAGCGGTGGGCAACTGCATATAAAGTAGATATTTCACACAACTTGCAAAGCCAGGCCACATTGTCGCTGTCTGTGTGAGACTACTATATTAATACAATACTGTCTGAATAGCCAGCATACTATCCATGAATCGATAAATAGTGCACAGACTTCTCTCATGAGGTGATGATGCACATTTTCAAAATAAAATATTAAAGTAATTTAAATAATCAATTAGAAAAAGTTTCAACTGTGTTTAGTATTGATTATAAAAGCAAAAAATGTAAAATTGATAATTAAAATATCATTGAATTACAATGTAAAAAGGCTTCTTATACAATCTACATATTTAAGCACAACACTCCGCTAAAAATCGTAAAACATTGTATAGCAACACGACTTTCAGGAAATAATTTTTAATTGTATGATGATTCTCAAAACATTTTTAAGTTCTTTTTTAAATAATTAAAATGTTAAATATAAAATGTAAATTGCCTTCCTAACTGATAATGTAAATAATTACTGTTGCCTAAAGAAGTATAGTTTTTTACAAATTATATGAGATATTTTCAATAGTTGCCAACATTTTTTAATATTTTGTGAATATTTCACAACAAATAATTTAATTCAAGTTAAGAAAAAATACACTTGGCATAAGTTTCACTTTTTATAAAATTTAACTTTTTCAACATGTTTAGATGTTTTAATCATTATCGAGTAAGTTACAGAAAATAACCAAAAAAAAACTTTAAATTTCAGCATCATTAAGCGGATAATTACAAACATCATATTTTTCATTAAATACCTTGTTTATCTGATCAAATAGTTTTTTTAATCTCTAATCCTTTTCTTATACATATATAAATTTTTTGATTTGTTCTCTTTAAACAAATAATTATTATTAATATAGTGTTCTACAAAACCTGTGGAACACTAATAATATAGCCTTAATGTTCTTTTAAACGTGTTCTAAAGAATCTTCCAGTCTGTACTATATTAATCGCATCACAATCACTACAATTAAGTTTGATAATTCCTCATTTGTCAAATTTATTTAATTTTACTAACTTAATTATATGTTAATTGCTGTCTTTGGTTGCTGGACTATATATTGTTATTCTCACTTTGTTATTTTTAGTAATATCTGTAACTTCCTCGATAATGATTGAAAAATCGAAACATGTCGAAATAAATTAAAATTTATATTAAGTAAAATGAACACCAAGTGTTTTTTTTTCTTAACCTGAATTCATAAAAGTTTTACCAAATTATGGATGAGATAATATCAACTATAATAAATAATTCACTATTTTCATTAAAAGCCGTTATAATTAGTATTGGTCACTTCATTAGCATCCATTTAATACAAATTTAAATTTAAACAGCAGACAATAAATCGAGGGTCGTGAATTGCGGATTGCAATTCAGACTAAATGACTTTCATCCTTTCATTTTTATTTCATCAATGTTATTGACTAATTAAGTTAAGTGATGCCAAGACCAATAGTTCAATAAGACAAACTCATCTTTTTTTTATTTTGTTATTTTTTGTTGACAAATATGTATATGTACTTTTTTACCATTGTATTTTTATAATAGTTTTAACCAGAAACCAGACAACAAAGTTAGTTTATTTAGTATTACCATGATTTACGCCATCCCATTTAATCAAATTTATCAATCAAATTTTAATTATTATTTTTGTTAAATTTATAATTATGAAGCTATGGAATACTTTTTTAATCAAAAAAAAAAAGACAATGCGTAGACTATCCAGCATGTTCACAAATATATTAGATATTGTAGCAATTTGCTCTAAAGAATTATGTTCTACAACGTTTACGAAGCCCAGTCCGTTTACTAGTTTTAAACATTTGAGTTTACGCAGTAGAAGTTTTATAAGTAAAAAATATATTTGCTGGTATTCACAATGCCACGAATGCACGTTTGCTGTATAATATGTATAAACAATAGATAGATTACTAGGTTTTTACAAAGCCAAGCGCCATAGTTTTTATTCGCAAACTTCCGATACATAAATATAGTGATTATAGTAGTTTACAATTAATATTAACAATGAATAGAAATCAATTCTACTGTAAATTATTGCTAAAATTAGCAAAACTATACAAAATGATTATGTACATTTTCAAGTTAATACCGATGGATCATATAGTGGACATGTTAATTTAGCAATGGTATCGGATGTTGGTTATGTCAATAAACATCATTTCCAAAAAAAAGTAGAACATCACAGTCAGACAATTAGCAAAGTGAATATGTAAGTAACTTCAAAATATTATTAATTTTATGTTACAATGTTAGTAAACATTTATAAATCCTGAAACACAATATAAGCAAAGTCATAGATCAAGAGTGTGGAAAATAAGAATAAAAATATTTGACAATTCTAGAACATTCATAGTTACTCTGCTGGTCGCTACGCTACCTACAATTTTGCTTTGTTTCTGTTTTGGCACCAAATTTATAGATATGTTTTTTTATAATTAATTGAAGTGACCGTTACTATGTGCTAATCCATTCTTAGGAAATAAAACAATTTACTATGTTTAGTTAAATTTGTGATAAAAAACATAGTAAATTGTTTTATTTCATAAGATATGTTTCTTATACAAGCGCACATTATTGCTATGTTAAAATTCATAGCAAACTTTTTGCAATTTTTGTACACAACACATTTAGAAATAAGGAAATAATACATTAACATTTAATTATTTTATATGAATCATTTTCAGCAGAGATAATAAAATTGTATTTTAATCTCGCATTTTTACATAATGTAAAGAAATAATCATTTTTCTCTACCGTCAATGTAACAGAATCTTACACAAATTGCAACTTTTAACATAAGTAGTCAATAATATTTTTGTGTATTTAATTTTTCTACTACGGAACTTAATCATTATATTTATAGTAAAATTAGTACTTAAATATTATTGCTCTAAACTATTCTGTATTCTGCACATAAATAATTACGCAAAATATTATTGAGGTGACTGTTACCATTGAATTTATTATATTATAGAATGTTCATCTCCATATATTAATTTGAAGCAATATCTATAGTGCAAATAGTTGCCGATAGACTGTGCTCATCTTTATTGCAGGGAAATACGTTAATAGTATGGTTTTCATAAAGTATGTAGCGGACATAGCGGATGCACATCATATTGCATTAGTCATCTATTGACATGCGTGGCACGAAGAATGTGTACGACAGACACATAAATAGTTCCCGAGTGTATGAATGATTTATAGTATATATATATATATATTTATTATTCTTTTGTATAAGCTTGGCAACACAGTAGCCGGTACCATTTCGCAATTCTCTCAGCTCACAGTACTTACGGCAGTCATTGACAATATTTTAAGAAGAAATAATATATCGTATAAATATCCGTAATATAAAAAAATAATAGGATACAATTTGTAATATTATTTGATATAAATCCACACAATAACACTCCAATAGGAACATTAAATTTGACGAATTTTTTTATTTAAAAAAATAGGTGGAAAATTTAAAATCTGTTAGTTTCAAACATTTCTACTTGGTCAAATATTATAAATGTTTTTTTGTTTTTTATTATCCCTTATTATAATGGTGAATAAATTGCATCCAAAAGAATATTAGTATGCATCAAGTTATTATTGTTACAGCTTTTTTAAAATGATACAAAAATGAAATAATAAATAATACCAAATTTGAATTTTTACTGAGGTAGTATTTTTTTAAAATTATTAGTTATTTAATCAATATGTGTGTCTAACAGCTTACAGGATAATTATAGAAATTATTAATAGATATTAACACATGTACTGATTACAATATTTTTGCGTTGATTGCTTCAACAAAACCGGACTTAGTAAATAATAATAAAAACAATATTAACAACTATAAATGGTTGTTAACATTGTATATGAATATTAATATGTAAATTATATTGTTCTTAATAATCATGTACAAGAGGTTCTAGTTTAAACAGTGTAACCTGAGATCTTGATGGCATTTGAGTTTTTAAGGAAAAACAAAATTTCAAAACAGAAAACCTTACATCCTTTATTTGTTATTTGTATTGTTATTTTTACGCACTTTATTGTTGTTTATATTTA
>JARJEC010086392.1:0-11340 GCA_030264575.1 Tachinus sp. AB-2021 | reverse complement strand
GAGTGTTTTCATTATGCTAAAATAAATCTGCAAGTACTCTCAGATAGTGACTCGCAAAAGATCTACTTGTTCGCGTAAATGTAGCATTAAACACACAGCTGACAAAGCATGAACAAATTCTATGCATTGCTGCCATATTTGTAGTAAACACAATAAAATTCAGTAAACTGTTTAAAATTTTAATTAAATCTGATTAAAAAACTTCAAAATACATTTTGACACCATGAGTATAAATTAGCAAGTATAATATTTAATTGTCCAGTGAAATATTTTAGTACAAAATCGTATATAAACATTTCCAAAGTTGTGTTAATTTCTGACAACTTGGCTACTACTAAAAGCATTTCATAAACGTCCTGATTGATTTAGATTGGTTATTCACGCACAATTTGAGATATTTGATGCACGGTTTTAGTATTGTGATAGTTCACGCATGGAATATTAATTATTACTGTTTTTTTTTTATAGTAAGTAGATAAGTAACTCTTATTTTTCTACTTACTGTAATAACCCAAGCAAGCAAAAGCACGTCATATTCACGTTATTTTACCTAAATTATAACGTAAATATAACGACAAAAGATGAAAATATGTCAGGGACTAAAAACCTCATCTAGATAGGTGGAAATATTAACTTAATGACGTGAAAATGATGTCAGTTATTTACGCAAAATGGACGTGCGGGAATCTTATAAATAAATGTTTATCAAAACTTTCAACCAATAAACTGTTGTAATTAATCATCATTAATTATAAAAATTTTATTAGATAACGTTTAGATTTTATAGTTTTCTGATTTATTTTGTTGCTGTATAATGTTATAAATATCCAAGTCAACATTTTTTTTTACCTAATTAAATTTAACTCTGGTACAAAATATCCATAGTTATCTCATCTTGGTGAACTTAATTTTTTGTTTAATTACTTGCTGTTAATATTAACAATATTGCTATTATCACCATCCTCAAACTCAACGCCATGCCCGTCAAAAATAAGTGAGGTTAGTTTTGGTAGGTGATTCTTGAAAACGTATGAATTGTGATTTTATGGAAGCGCGTGCACAAGATAGCAACAACAGATGGAAATAAAAGACGTAAAAGGTTTGTCAATATGACGTCAAAAATATGACTTAAAAAAACGTCGAATGACGACAAAAATGAAACGTCATCTGCACGACTAAAAACGACGACTATTAGTCACGTTTTATTTACAAATATTACAAAAAAATGACATAAATATGACTTGAAAATGCTGGGATGTACAATAAGATTGCTGATATTTGCGTTATAGACTCTCACTTAACTAAAAGTTAGATAAAATATATATTTAAAATCCTAACAAAAAGTGTTGACCTGTTTGACAAGTTAAAGATTGACCGAAAAACAAATCGTTAATTTTACAGTTAAAATAAATCGCGGCCGCTTTACTGAATGCGGATTCTATTAGATTTTGTTAAATTAACATTTGACCATGAGTTAATGATTTCCAACAACTTTAACTCTTAAAAATTTGTTTGAAAAATATACCTAAATGTTTAAGAAACAACTATAATGCGTATATCTTTTATTAAAAGCGTACATAATAATATGAGCATTCAAAACAACAACAAATACTGAAAATGCGATAAAGTATAGAAATACATTTCTCTACTTTATCTATTGATTAAACTAAACAGTGTAAGAATATAATGAAATACATTTTTAAAAATGAAGTAAATACAAATTTATGGATTTACCCTCGTATATAAATATTTTATTTTTATTCTAGCAATCGGGTATCGGCAACCCTGTTATCACCTATTCGCCTGTCAACCGATTGACAGCATCAATATTAATTTTCTACTCGTCATTCGAACAACAATTACGTGTAGTTTACAAAATTTAAGTGCAGTTTTCTTTGGTATTGAAATAAAAACAAGCAAAATATGAAGTGGTACAACGGTAGCATAGTGGAAGCGGTAACGTTATCCCGAAAAAATAATTCTATATTTGTTGTATATATTGAAGGTTAGGAAATAGCTATAATAATGTAACAGTTTTTCTTAAAATGTTTCTCATTACAGGACAAGATGATAAATCTAAAAAGATGACTGAACTTATCATTAAATCTGATGTTTCAGAAGTATTGGAAAGCAGTAGTTTTGTTTCTATTAAAGTGGAAGCGAATAGTCTGGCACATACACAATTTTCTGAAATTTGTATCCTTTTTTTATTTCTTCAGCTATTTTGGTTGATTTGGGCTGTCACATGTATGTAATTTCTTTTTAATTTATTTAATCAGGGTATTTCTGTTTCCGAGTTTAACCATCCAGTAGTCGCGTGAATGACAGGTGTCATCCACTAGTTTTAAAATCACCACTGCTTTATTTTAAAGCTTCTTACATGTATTTCAGTACCTTCTTAAAATATAATAACATACATAAAATGTATATATGCAATGTTGATAATGTGCGTCGTTTTTAAGACAATCATGTTTTATTGCACTAGATGACATATCATCCATGCAACTGCAAAAAATGTAAAAAACTCTTGTTTAATTTTGCTAATTAAAATAAATGTTTGTTGGCAAAATAAATAAACAATTTGGATGATGATTGTCATTCGCAGCACCACCTGTGTTATAAAAAGCGACTACTCAAGGGTTAACTATTTCAGGGAAGTTTAGAATTTAAATTGTATTATTAATTTATAATAATTAATAATGTCAGTTTGCGATATGAATAATTTTAATAATATTGACAGTTTTGATCCATTTTATTTGACTGAAGCCTATCACAAATGTTGATAAATTAGATTGAAAATATAATCTTGTGCAAATGTTAAAATAGATTTTTGAAATTTACTGTTATTGGGTTGAAACATAGAATTGAAGTTAATTCTGATTTCTGATTGATTTATCTCTATATTCTACAAGTGAGGCATGGGCTCAAAGAACGTTGTAACTCGTATATTTTACAAAATCGAGTTTTTTTGTAGAATAACGTTATATGGCACATAACACAACTGTCGTAAGATAAGAAAACTGTTAATTTTAAATTTTTGACCAATTGAATAAAATATTTAGTTTGCCATTTTCCCGTTTTCTGTGTAAGTACATATATGGTGTTTTCTCTGTGCACGTGGTTGAAACTCGATACATGGTATATAAATTATAATTTATTAACTATTTACTAAACATTGTCATATAAATATAAAATATTGAACACAATACAATTCAATTAGTGAACGAGCGTCAAAAAAATCTTGCTTATAGAGTCTTCTTCCTTCCTTGTGTGCATTTTTAAATTTTTTTGACTTCCATTTAAAGCCGCAAAACTATTCCTTTACGGTTGCGATTAACCAAACGTGCTTGATTTATGTAAAATTCTTATTGTGATAAGCTGGCTCTTTGTGGTTTATCTAGGGAAATACGACTATAACCATTCGAAACGAGGTTGCTATTTGTATCATTTTTCTTGTTATAACTCAACGAATTCACGTGAAATAAATTGTAAACAAAAGAGTAAATATTGGTGATGCTACTGAAATTTTATATTTGTGAAGGTTTGACATATTTGACAGTTTTCATTCTGCGACATTTAACTATGGCTATATTTTGTTGTGCAACTAAATAAAAATCAGTTTATATTCAGTAGCATCACCAATATTTACTTTTTTGTTTGCAATTTGTCTTCCTTAAATATATTTTTTTATAACATTGAAAATGGTACAAATAGCAATTATTCAAACATTTTTGGTTGCGTTCCTTTTATTGATAGATTTTTTAAAGTTGCATAAGTACTATATAATTGAACATCTTAATTTTTGCTATATAAGCCACTAAGCGCCAGCACAACCCAATAATAATTTTATATAAAACATGTACGTTTAGAAAAACGCAACCTTAAAAAAAATATTCGAGTGCATTTGTTTTCTTAAAAACTCGCTTGAGCTTAAACACATTACAGGTGTATTATGTTATAATTCAAATGAAAATAACAATGGCAGATATGCCAATGACCACACTTTCTCTCTTCCCACTACAATCCCACCTGTTTGAACAATGCTTAATTTCTCCTCCATATCTGAAATATACGCTGCAAACAGAATGAGACTCGATGGCCCTGTCTTACTCCTTTCGTTGTCCAAAACCTTTCACTCTTTTCTCCATTTACCCACACTCTATTTGATGTCTTAATATATATTTCTTCCATTCTTACTAAGTACTCACTAATTCCTTTTGCTCTTAAATGCATCTATAATTTTTCCCTGTCCATACTATCAAAGGCAGCTTTTATGTCCAGGAATAACACATAATTTTGGATCTTGGAAAACTATCTCCATTCCATACTCCATTTATTATTTCAGTCAATCTCTTAATCACACTTTCTGTACCATAAATTTAAGCTTCATTCTCTATACCATCCACTCCCGGCATTTTGGCCTTTTTCAATTTCTTAAACTGCCTCTATGCTGTGTCTTTAGAGATTTCTCTGTTATTCTCTGATATTTGAAATTGTTGGACTGGTATCTCATGTTTCTTATCAGTCCCTTCAAACATATTTGAAAAATACACTTTCCATTCTTCCGTGGATACAATATTTTTTTGCTGTATTGTCTGTCTACTCTCCTTGTTTATGTATTTCCACACCTTCGTCACTGAATGTATATTTCGTATTTCTGTTTCTTCTTTTCTCTTAAACACCTCTTTTGCACACACTTTTGTACTGTTTTAACGCACTTTGATACTGTTCTTTTGTTGTTTGGTTTCTTCTCAATTTTCTGGCTTCTCGTTTTTTTTTGTGCATTTGTTGGTCTACCATCTACACGTTACTGGGAGCTCTTCTTTTATCTTAAAAGTTCTTTTTAAAGTAGCGCTTCTGATTATTTCTTCCAATTCTTCTATTTTTGTTTCTTTGAAGTTGAATTTATCTTGCTTTTACTTATAGTTTCTAATGTCCGTGTTGTTCCATATTGGTTTTGTTATCTTTTTGTCTCCCTTTTTTCTTTTAGTTTGATTTGTCTTTATAAGTATAATTCTAACGGTTGGTAATAATATCCTTACCTATTGTAATTTATTTAAACTACAACAGTCTAGAAAGTAATTGTCAGTTGTCGAACAATAATAAAAAATGAGGTTAATATCCAACCCACCCCTCTCTGAGTGGGTGGGTCTCATAAATGAAAACTATTGGTAAAGGTAACTGGACTGCAATTGAAACTACCTTTAAGAATATTTTTAAAATATGTGACCTGCCCACCCACCCAACTATAGTAGATCTATAATGGTTTATTTCTCACTTTTTTGTTTTGTTAACCACAGTACATTCAAAATTGTATTGTTAAATTGCATTTAATGCGAATAAAGAAAAATTAGTTGGTAACAAATTAACTTTGTAATATTTGCTACAATTTTTCCCTTCAAAATACGCTTTTTAATTAGTTTAATAAAATATTACCATTATTATAAAATAAATTTTAATTTTAAGTGTAGCCGGCATCAGTGCGTGCGTGCAGTGTCACTATATAAATATTCTCAATGGCCGAATTTTAACATTCTTCTCATTACAATTAATTTAATTTAAGAACTGAATTTGTGAATTTGCAAAAATATTTAAAATAATACTAAAAACATCAATACACGAGTATTTGGAAACTCTGCATATGGCAATGGTTTTTTCGATGACTTTTAGTAAATTCTAAAATTTTGTCGGGTAAGGGGGCAAAGAAAATTATTTGTTGTACAATATATTTTGTTGGCTTTTTAACACATTGACAGCGTCCTGGTCATGGAGACATTCTATGTGCAGAGTATGTGCAGCATGTGACAAGATATTTATATATAGCAGTGATTCTTCTGTCATTTTTGTCATAGATACATGTGCTTCTAATTATAAAGTGATAGGTTATTTTTTTAGATTTTTAGAGTTGCTTAGAATCATAACCAGACATGTCACTTTTTCTTTGGTAAATAATTGTACTTGAATAATAAATGATAAATATAAAAAAAACTAATGGCCAATTGATTCTTTATTTTTTTATAGAAATGCATGGTCAAAATTTTACATTCTTCACGCTCAGGTAAATGTGTGATAGTTTACAACGATATATTCAAAATTGGGCAGATGTGACATGTCCGCTTTTGATTCTAAGCACCTGAAATACTTTACTGAGCTATATAAAATGCAGAATTATATTCTAATTGTAATGATATAAAGTATATTGGGTTTGCAGTTAATAATATCGGACAATTAAATTATAATTTTTAAAAAATGTGGGTGTGCTTGGAACACTAAATCAGATTGCAAGTTGTATTTTTCTTAACTAGCTTTAGATAAACAAACATTGATACCGTCAGTATATTTTATTGGAAAATCAGGGGCACCTCTAAAAATATTAACAGAACCAACAGATGCCTCCCAGTTGTTGAATATAATTAATAAAATTGTTATCGATAATGGTGGATCACCCTTGAAACTTAAAACTGGTATGTATTACAGTACTAAAATTTATTAATTTCTCACACATGACATCTTCATGTTTATGCGATATTCACGTTCCTGAATTAGTGTTTTGATCCATTTTTAGCCAAAAAACCCCAAGATTTCTTTTCTCTATTTTTGTTGCCATCGTAGCATTCTGGGTTTTTGTCTTCTTTGTTGTTCTTCTATGACTACAACCTATAATGATAGTTCCTTCGGGAGTATTGAGTTTGAGTACAGATTCCACAGCGTTAACTATTGTACGGAATCATAAGGTAGTCTTGATCCTATAAAGATAGTTTTGACTCTATACTCTTCTTGGAAATTCTTTAAGCTTATAAATTGTATTTTTTCACTATTAGCAAATGTAATAATCTCAAAATCATTCTTTATAATAAAAATTAATAAAATAATTATTTAATTTATTTTTTACTATTATTTTTTCATTGTAATTAAATTTCTTTGGCTATTCCATATTCTAGTAAAATAATTATTATGTCAGTGATGATTTTGTGCTGCGATTTTATTAAATTTTGTGATTTTTTCTAGAGAGTTTATTAAAACACGAATCTGTGTCAGAAGTTGTGTGTGAGGGCGATGTTTGCACAATAAAACCATCTACTAGCAAAACAGAAACAAATAATTCTCAACTTAATGAAGAAAAACCTAATGAAGATACTAATCTTTCACAAACTGATGAAACTAAAGCAGACCAAACTGCAGCAGATAAACTAAAGTTAGCACAAGAGCTAATAGAAATGAAAAGGGAAATTAAGAAGGCCGAAGAAGAAGAAGTAAGTAATTTTTGTTTTATCGAAACTATTAAATTACGTTTATAACTTTATTTAGACACAGAAACAGAAAGAAGTCGAAAGGCGTAAATTAGGCCAAGATGTGCAAAAAATGAAGCGTTGGCAACAAGATCAAGAAATCAAGCAAATGATGGATGAACGTCAACGTGAAAAGAGGGAAGAGCAAGCTGCTCGTGATAGAGTACGTCGTCAAATTGAAGAAGATAAACGTGAAAAAGCAGCCAGAATGAGTGGTTCGATAAGTCCGGTTGTTTCAGAACAACCTAAAGCACGCACTTCAAATAGTAACACTGCAAAATTGCAATTAAAATTGCCGGACGGCAGCGTACATACACATGATTTTCCAAAACTATCTATTTTGCAAGAAGTTGTAGATTTTGTTAAGACTTTGAATATTGGCTTTAGTAATTTTGTTTTATCCACAACATTTCCTAGGAGGGAATTTACTGCTAATGATAATAGTCAAAGTTTATTGGATTTAGATCTTGTACCTAATGCTGTCATATTGGTATTGCCAGTTTCACATGGTACTGTTGCAACCAATAATTCTGGAGGTGGAATTATGGGTATGCTATGGTATATTTTAGCGCCAATAATATCGTTATATGGCTACGTAAAAAGTTTTATATTTCCAACACCAAATAATAATCCTCCTCCGCCAGCTGCTAGAGAGAAAAGAAGTAACGAGGGTTCTGCAGATATGTCCAGGTAATTTAATTTGTATCTGTTAATTATATTAATTGTAAATTGTATATCCAGTTTCGATTTTTTAAACGACATGTCACAAGCACATCTCATTTTAAATTTTTAAACTATGTCTATCCCTAGCAGTGACTTTTATGCACTAAATTGTATAGAAGTGGAACGCTCTCTACTTGACATACGATGTAGGCCTATCTTCTTTGTTGTCATTAAATCAAATATTCCATACTTGTAGCATTATGGTTAATTGTTATTTAATTAAAAATATAGTGCTCTGTGCTATCCCGTTTGACCTACTGCGTCAGACAGAAAGGTTAATACAGTGTACGGCATGCATCTCTCTAACATTGAAACTGGTTATTTTTTTTACCAGCGCCGCTTACGATCTCATTTTAGTTAGATATAATTAAGTGCGTGCCTCTATGCTGGCGTAACTCAAATGGCCAAGTGAAACAAATTATGTATATTATGCAACCCGCCACTCGTATAATCATCTCTCTTTAACTTATTAGATCTTGTAAAAGTATAAAACGTAGTATGAAATAAAAGTTCGTTACAATGTAAGAAATAGATTCACAACTTTTATCTGTGTATATATGACAGATGCAATAAACAAAGATAAAAGCCCTAATACTATCTCTATCTACTTTATTTGCCCCTTCCACACTTTTTTTAACCTCTAGTTAGGGCATTTCTGGTTACGTCAGTATAGAGTACACTGATGGTACAGGGGGCACAAACACGCTTACCAAGTACGTCTAAACATGCTCTCCTCATTTTGTTTTGAGATGAGTTTATTATTACACTCATGATGACTTGTGCTTATTGATGCCAATAGTCACGTGTTCTACATATTCTGTTCACATACTTAATATAAATGAGTCAATCTTCTAAAAAATGAAGTTAATAGGGTCATTCACATGGATGCTCCAAACACAGCAGCGTGTTGGAATGGTGGTGCAAACCTGGTGTTCAAACAAGTTAGTTAAAACAAGTTAACAACCACATAGCCTGTCGTGTTGTACAAAAATACTAAGTTTTTTTCTTGATTTGGGCACGTTTGCACCACTGCCAGTTAAAATGTTAACCTTTGGTTAAAGTCTTTACTGAAAGCTATTGCATTGCACCATACTCAAAGTGCGGATTAAATCACCCTAGTGAGTGGTGAGTTTTTTCAGTGTCCTAATTACTTCTTCTTAAGCAACCTCTACAAGATTATTAACATCTTGTGCTGCTGGTCGTTTTTATTATTATTTGGGATTTGCTTCCTCCTTGCACGTTTTTTTGATATTATTTTTGTTCTTTTTGCATTCTTTCGGGAACTGTCCGGATGATGAGGCCTTATTCATTACCAAGTCGGTTTTTTCTCTAAAAAAAAATTATTCATAGTTGGGTAGGGTGCATTTTAAATCCAGATTTGGCTACTTTACCTGACTATGTAGCTTATGCTGTTTGAGGGTTTTGTCTTCCAATTGCTTACTCCTTTCCTCTTCTTCTTTCTTTCTTGTAACTTCTACAATTGTAGTAGAAATCGAATTTTAGTTGCTTTCTTTATCCAACATTTTGCCAATGATGTGTCATAATGTAGAATTTAACGATTGCCTATTTGGGGGTATAAGGTTCTTGCTGTATACACTGGTCGTGCGTCTGCATATTCATATGCTTTAGGAACTAAAGCATACATGATCGATTGAAAACAGAGTGAGGAACCACTTCTTTTTACAATGTTTTTTAATGACTTCTATGATTAGGCTTCAGGCCACAAAGATATATTGACAGTAGGGTTTTTTTTTCTTCAGGTAGCATGGGACTTTTGCTTGATCTTGGCTTTTTCCTCCCCTTTGTTTGCTCTTGGGAGTATAGGAACTTTCTCCGTAAAGCAAATGGATTGGTATGATATCTACCACCCATGCAGCGCCTCTAGAAACAGTTCGGCAAGTGCTAGTTGTTCTATTGTAGCCTCCTGGGGACCTTCTCTATAAGCACTCGAAAGTTTTGGTTTGCCACTCTATATCCGGTCTTACGCCTTTAAGGTTAGGCGGCTTAGTGTGTTTATTATGTTTACATATTTAGCGCCAGTTCTCAACATACAATCAAGTTTAGACCGATCAACTTTTACCGTTATTTATTTTAGATTGTAACCACCTTTTAGAGTAAATGCTTCCATTTTTTATGTTCCAGCATCAGGCCTTTTTTTGCCTAGCCGTCTCTATCATCTGTGTGTCCATTTTGCTAACATTTCAATATCTTTTCTGCTCTTACCTATAACAACTTCTGCTAAGTCTTCCACGACACAATGACCATAATACTTTTTCTTGTGCACCGAGAAATATATGTTCTGCAGGCTCGGCCCGAGAATTGATCCCTGTGGAACACCACATGCAATTTGCATTTTTCAGTTGCCGACTATTAGAATTTGATTAGTCAGGTACTCTTTTATCATATTTATATGGTAAAAGGAATATTTACAATGTAAGGTGCGAAAGAAAATATTGCATATTGAGCACGACATGTACCGTGTAATGCTAATAATTGAAATAAAGTTTATTTTGAAACATCACTTTTGAAGAATAATTATTACTGGTTCAGACCGACAATGTTGCTAAGCCAACGGTAACTTTCAATCATTAAAATGTATTTTATGCATTTTTGAAATCTTATGTAATTTTATCAAATTATTTTTTTGTTAATTGTTCGATTGCAGCACTACGCATCATGTTGTGATTGGCTTGTAATAGTATGAATTAAATAATGAAATTTCATATTTCTATGGTTGCATATTATAGCGCAATAATCTTTTTAAAATTAATTTTGTAAATGTAAGGTTTTAATGATTTTTAGACCTATGCCGAAGAGACGTGCAGGTGAAGCGGCGATCAGGCGCCAAGGAAACATTCATCGGTTAACTGACCACGATAGTGATGAAGATAACAATACATGGAATGGAAATTCTACTCAACAAATGTAAATGATATTTTTTATACGTGATATGTACTTTAAGAGTTAATAATATATTTATCATGTTTATAAATTTTAATATTTTCAAAAATTTAATTGTAGCAAGTTGTTTGTGTTTATATAATAACATAACATACATTTACAGGCACATACACATATTGTATATTATTTTTAATTTGTTGTTTAACTATTGTTTTGTGTTAAATTAGATAAATAAAATATACAATTTTTAATTACTATAATTTTGAGTAATTAATTATTTGTTTTGTAAGTAGCAATGTGTAGTTTTTCACATTTGGTTGCTACTTACTTATTGTACAAAATAAGGTGAAAGTAATAATATACTCACTTTTCTTATGGCAACTGGATTTGCCACTTCTTTGATGGTCTTATTTAAGGCATGTAAGTC
>JARJEC010086377.1:0-12395 GCA_030264575.1 Tachinus sp. AB-2021 | reverse complement strand
ATGCTTGAATTACTGCAATGTGCGGTCTATCAAAATATGCTGCTTAGTTGTCCCTATATCTATAATGTAGAATTGTTTAATCATACATACATCTCTTTATACATATAGGATGTTTGTAAGGTAAAATATCTCAAAAAATATTTATTACACCACAAACACAAAATTTTTTTTTACACTTTTTAAAAACCTATCTAGTGATATCAAATTCGACGTTCCATCCTATTCCTAGATGAATAGAATGTTGGCTTGTATTGGTAGAAGATAGTATGAAAGTAAAGGTGGATCAGCTCGGTCTGTTCGACACACTTCGCTTGTCCCGATTTTATATTATTTTTATTTATATTTTTGTAGTTTGCGGGTTTTGACACTGACTTGAGACTAATTACTTAGGTTTTGTTTTCCGCATTGGAAAATCATTAAAGTGCCATTTAATGGTATTTTATTTTCTCCTAAAAGGAGAAAGGTAATAAATTCGTATCTTTTTTGTATTTTGAAATTTTTTAATAAAACAGAAAACCAACATAAGCAGATTTTAGAGATATACAAATTAGTGTATATGAATTTTTTTTATAAACTTCATAGTTATCTTGTAAATTGGCAAAATTCTTCTTTTTAACATTTCTAATGCGTTTTTATAAGTTAGGTATTAAAATATCGATCTAAAACTACTTTAATTTAATATCTAGGGTTAAATTTCTACCTTTCTTTACTACTACTACCTTTCTTTATTTGTTATTCTGTTAATCTGGGCCGTTTATTGCAATTTTTGAAGGAAAATTTAGCACCACGCGTTGCCAACTTAACTAATTGAAACTTATTTTTGGGCGATACAACTAAAGCTTACTTCCGACATATTCCCCAAATTTCAAAACACTCTTAAAAACTGTTTAAGTTATACACACACATACACACATACATGCATGCATACAGACATTTATTTTACTAAAAACCACTTTTTGTACTCAGGGACCTCCAAAACGTTGAAATTTCAATTTTGAATGTTTGGTATAAATCCAATACTTTTTCCTATATAGAGCAAAAGTTAAAAATACTTTTGTATTCAACATTTTTTTGCATAATATATAGCGCAGTAATTGGCAAAAACAAAATTGGAATCGGTATACCGTATATAATCATATATAATATGCAGGGAGCACGATATCACTTTATACTAAAAGCAGATGATGTTTACAAAGAAACGTCCATCGGTGTATTGCTGTGGTATTGTAATAAAATTTGGCCGTTTACATAGAGATTAGCGTGGTTGACAAAAACAAAATTGGAAACGGTATACAGTATATAATCATATATAATATACAGTATATTGTAGGCCTTGGATACAGTGCAACCTATCATGCAAGGAAAAAAAATTTAAAAACTAAGGATATGTTTTTTTTCGTAAAATCGAAATAAAATATAAAATTTTAAAAATTTGTAAAGGTTCTCACTGATTATAGCATATCATATTTTTATTATTTTGCTTCCACTTTGGCACGATTTCACTTCATAGTAAAAGTAGAAGAAACATCCAGCGGGGTATTGCAGTATAAAGTATTGTATTCAAATTTGGTCTTTTACATAGAGATTAGTGTGGATGCATTGCAATATAGTAAAAACAGAACCACTGAACTTGTCATGGCATAACCGCAAACAATTTAAATAATCAAATAAATCAACTTATTTAGATATTATATACAGCCCTTTCTTGAACTCTTATAAAATTTCTGAAAAATTTATTATTCATTTAAAACAAATTTAGTACCCATTTTTAATGAATGAGAATAGTGTTTTCAATATTTATAAAGTATATTGAAAAGGTTGATGTTTTCTGCATCACAAACTGTAGCAATGTCGTCTTTTTGGAATTCCAACCTTAATAATAATTCAAGGACCTACAGTTTTTCTCCTAATTTAAAAATGCTTAATGCGACTTTTCTTGATCTGAAAAAGTCGACCCTCTAATTAAGGACTGCCCGGATTCAAACTCGGGACCCCTGGAACAGCAGTTACAACACATTAACCACTGAGTCACTAAGGCGGCTCACCAAAATGTTCAGTACATATTTATTATTTTGACAATCGGTTGGACATAAATGATAATTTAAAATTACAATATTTCAAACTTTAATACAACTATATCATCATTGCTTTTCTTAAATTTTTGAAATTCAAAAAAACGCATTTCTTAAATACATATTATATTAAAAAGGTAAGGTACATAACAGTTAAAAATAAATAAATGCGTTAAATTTTTTAATGTTTACATGCACATTGCGCATCTTAATTATTTACTTGAAATGTGTCCTGAAAATAAACAAAGTATAGAATATATTTTCTACAATGCTGCGTAAGAAAATTGGCAACAAGTACAAACATAGACGCTAATATTTGCAAACAAATTTGATGCTACTTTAGAGAGAAAAACTAATCGTCAAAACAAAACTTTGAAACTAACTGACAGTATAGGTGCAAATTATTGCAAATTATAAAAAAGATAGTCTCAAAACAAACATTGTAGAAAGAAGGTAAAAAGAATAAAGTTCTAAAAATGATTGGTACCAAAATATTTTGTTATTAATATTTCACAATATTATAAAAGAGAAATTAATATTACTTTTTAAATGTTGTTATTGTATAACATTACTTATAACTCGTTTGCTATGGCTATATGGCGCAATTATTGTTTTGTAATTACTATTGGGTATATATCTGTACTTCAAAAATACTAATTCTTTAAGGAAATATATTAATATATAACTGATATTTTAATGTATTGAGACATATGTTTCTCACTAGTATATTATACTGGGTTTATTTTATCCCAGCAGTATTTTTATTAGTCTGTTTGAATTTTGGATATTGTTCATCCTATTATACTACTGAGACATTTACGTCCACCAAACTTATGCGAGTGGAACATATAAATAGCTCATACATTTTTGTAAAACATATGCAACAATTTTTCTGTCAAATACTTTTCTTCTAGTATTGACTTTATAGTCAAGATTAGAGAAATGTATTTGACATTCATAAAAATTAAGATTATTCAAAACAATAAAAGTTGTATTTCTTAGGACAAATTTTACGGATCGAAGAATAAATTGTTCTTTTATTAAAAGAAGAATGTGTTTCAAACATAATTTTTAATTGATTTTTTTACTTGCATATAATCGTAAATATTTTTGTATTTCTTAATATTTTCTTTTGTGACCAACAAACGTGATAAGAAATTTGATGAAAATTTGCATTAAAAGTTAAGATTTATTTTTTACAAGGTTATTTAGAACAGTTCAATGTTAGCTATTTATATTGAAGATGTTTAACATATTTTAAATTCAGTTAAAGTGACATACATTTTATTTGCAGTATAATAATCTATATCTAAATATTATTTTTTTTTAAATTATTAATTTAATTTAAAAAAGATTATTAAGTTAGGAATAATAAAATATACCGTATTTCAATGAGAGTAAGATTCATTCTTGATTAGCCAGAAGTGGAATTATAAAATAACTTTGTTTTAATTAGGTGATAATTTACCATGCAATTATTTAAATAAAGAAGAGAATACAACTAAGTACGTGCAAAATGACTACAACAAGTAAAGCACAAATACCTGCTACGTACATTTATATGTTACTTATTCAATAAAATAATTTGCATTGAGTAATTCTATTTGTATGAATGCCCGCATTGCGATTGAGTTCATCCTTTTGTAGAAAATTTGGCGTTGCAAATCAGATAATCTCATTTGAATCAAATTCATTCATTCATTATTCAAGTAAAAACTAATTCTATATTGGTTATCATCTTCATTTAATTGCCGTTTATTGGTTTTATTGTAAATACGCAAAATGCGCGTTTTGCGTTAGATATCTTTATACGCAAGCATAGTTTTAATAACAAAATTAATTTGAGTGATTAATTGCAATTTTTTTTTTGATAAAAACTAATAAAAAAATAATAATTTCTTAAATTTTAATGTTAATGATATATTTATTTGTAATTTTAAAGTTGTTATCTTTAATTAAAATATCAAAACTAATTAACAAATATATATATATATATATCAAATTAAAAAAAAAACATTTTGATAAATCAAATAAAAAAGCCAATTCAAACATGTCACATCATTAAATATTACACATGAAAGTTTTAAAGAATTAATTTCTATACGACAACAAAAACCAAAATCAATATACAAAATTCTAGAACATTTCTCAAATGCTATTTTTTTTATTTTCCGGAAATAAAATTTTATTCTTTTAGCAATTAATATTATGAGAAATGGACTAAAATTTCTTATTTCAAATAAACCCTATATTGGATTTTCACTTAAAATATGCATTCCAACAATGTATAACAACTTAGCTTTAAAATAAAAAATAACTTGATATGAAATACTTGATCTATTTTTTTATTTCTAGTAGCTATAAAAACACTATCAAATATTAAAAAAGCAAGAATTAAAGTTCCGTAGCAAACATCTGTTGCAAGTACCAAAGTTGTTTATTTAATATTTTTATTATTGAAAATAATAAAAAATATTTATAATAAAATAAAAATTCTTATTAAAAATAAAATAAAAATATTTTTTAATCTTAATGTTAAGTTGTTACACGTCGTTCAAAATAAAAAATTAAATTTTAAAAATTTAAAATAAAAACAGCTACTATCCATTTCTGGAAAACATATCTATGATATTTACACAATAATACTACAGAGTAACTTTTGTTTACAATTATTTTTGAAAAGTTTTATAATACTATAAAAGAAATAAAAATGATTAATTTATAAAAACGCATGTTTTTGTTTTTTTGATTATCTCAGGAACTAAAAAAAGTTATTTTAAATTGCATCTAAAACAGCACAAATAAATACATACCTTTGCCCATTTAATCGACTTGCCATCTTTATTAATAACAAAGATACTCAAATGATAATAAATACTAGACACCTATATACCACACCTCATAATCATGATAAATGTTTAGAATAGAATATAGTATGGACTAAAATCGTGTAATTAAATAAAGAAATTATTTGCATTGATTTTTCTACTAAGCAAATATAGTAAGCTTTGTCCCTGAGTGACCCCAATAAATACGTAGTTAATAAAAGATGTACGCTTAAATCAGAAAGTAATACAGCAATTTAATTTTCAAGTGACACAAAGTTAGGTAAGTTTTGCAAAATAAAAATATTGCAATTTAATTTTGATGCCGGTGCATTGTCATGATTATACAAGGTTAAAAAAAATTCAGAAATTTGTTTCTATTTTCAATTGGCGAGTGAATCAATATTTCTCAAAGATGTTAATACTGTAGCAGTTACTTTTAAGTTGAGTCTATAGGTATAAAAAACAATTCACAAGCAATTTTTATATCTAACTTTACTGCTTTGTGTAATATTTTAGAGTTTACAATTATAGTAGTATTGGCAAAAAATATTACAATTAACATTTTGGTGCATTTTTTTAAATTTTAACGATAATATAAAAATTAAATAATACTTTGTAGAACCAAGTATTCAAAAGAAAGATACATTGATTGGATGTTACTTAACTTTAGACATTGTTTTCTATTTGTAAAATATAGTACAAGATGTGGTATTTCTAACTTGCACCTATTTAGATAAACATAGTAGATATACAATAGTGTTTTATGAGAAACACAGTCAAGTGTAGTAGTAAGTTCAAAAAACGTTTCAATAGAAAGAACTCATTTACAAAACAATCAATTATATTTTAGTACGGCTGTTAATCGTGCTTATCTAAATTAAAATTGCGACTTTGAAATTCGCCGGTAATTTAGAAATTACAACCAAATTATTGGGTTCTTTAACGTGCATTGTACCATTCGGATGTTGCCAAGCAGTACAATGCACTTACAGTTCTTTAATATCCAAAGAAAGGTGTACTCAATTCAGCTTCAATTAACCTAAAAATTTGTCGCTCCAAGTAAAGACTGGACTCCTGGAACAACAATCAACACACTAACCAACGTTGCAAATTTCAGTTTTATTCGGTCACAATGTTTGGTCACTTGTGTAAACTTGAAAATAGCGCATTTTCTTTATTAAAATTTGTTCTAACTAGACGCAATTAAAGTTGGTTGCAAAACAGTGACAACTTAATCAATTTTTTAAATAATTATTGAAATAGTTAATTGATGAATTAGTTTCTTAATAAAAGCGATTTTTAATCAAAACTGTTTAAAGCATGAATGAGCAATGGCGAGCGTTTTTAATAGTTGAGATTATTAATTGTCCATTAACATTCAAATTGTTTACAAATTGTTTGCATACAAACATTTTTTCGTTGGTCGCTTCATAAAAATATTTGGAAAATTTATTTTTTGACAAAATTTCTAATCCTGAAATACTCTACAATTATTGAAATAGCATTGACATATTACACTTGACATAAAATCATTTAAATCAGTCAACTTAGTATAATTTAATATTAGCAAAACATCTTTAAAAGAGTGTATAAATGACGTTCATTATTGAATCTTCTTTTAGGCAAAATAATTCTTTAATATTGACATGGATAGACGGTGAACGAAAAATATACTTTAATTAGTCAAGTATCAAAAGCAATCAAAGAAACAAAAAAATGAAAACAAAATGATTCATATTATTATATTAATATTATTGATTTCAACTAACACTAACATTATAATAGGTGACAGGTATCATACAACCAGATAAAGGAAAATCAATTTAATATTCACAATAAAACAATGAGTTTGTAATTAAAAAGTTAAAGACCTAAGAAATATATTTTCTTTTTAGTTATAATTACTACTACTATTACTACTACTATTATTACTACTACTACTACTACTACTACTACTATATAATATAAATTACTAATACTACTTCTATTTCAATTATTCATTCATTCAATTAAAACCATTATTTAAATCTCTGTTCAATTAATACGCACACAGACCAATAAATAAAAAGTTGGGGAAACGTTTATTGAAGCCGGAAAGTGATGCCATAAAAACAAATCGATCGATTTGTTCATGAGTTATGCAGTGGTAATATTTCGGGAATAGATAAATTAGTTTTATGACTATTTTATGACCTGCCATAACAATTTTTGGGCGGCAAAAAACTGGTCCGAAGATAAGTAAAATGTGTTATAAAAGTAAATAGTGTGGAGTGATAGTAAAAAAATATATTTAATAAATATACTACTCATAAACTACATAACATAAAAATGTGAATTTTTATAGAGGAAAAATAAAAATAATAGCCATAAAGTTTGGATAATTTGACGTAAGAAATTCCTTTCCGTTTTTATCATTTTTCCACTAACATATAGCTAATTTAATAATGTATAAACAGATAAGATGAAAACTAAAACTTTATAGTATAATTTTAAATAGCTTTCTTTAATATTTAATATAAATATTAATTTTCTTATTCAATTTTTGTTTTTCGTAAATATTGATTACCCGGTTGTGTTCATTACTTCTATTGCCCTTTTTTAATTAAATGCCAACTTTGCATATTGAAAAATATAATAAACTTTCCACTTACCAAAAACTCCCTAAAAAGTTAATACAATAAGAAGTTAAGAGTAAATTTAAGTTTTTGTCTCTCGCTCACAGAGAAAAAAAATGCACCAAAAAACATTTCGCTTGTAAATTTAGCACAAGCAATATGTGCCAATTTCCATTTAGATGAAGTTTACTGGCAGCATAGTATTTTTCCTCACTTTCTTTCACCATCTGTTCTACTTTGAGTACTTTTTGAAGGGGGTCACGCGTGTACTATATTCTCTTATCCCCGAAGGAATGATTAAAATGCTAATTAATTTTATTAATTAAAAGCACGCAAGAAATGTTTATGGATTAGTCCAGCAAACATCGTTACATAATTCTCTTGATATAATCGTTTTATAATGGCAAATTATGGCCTATAAAATTTGAAATATCTGAAACGCAACATGTTAATATCCTTAACGAGGATTAATGAGTCCACATCTAGGACGGGGAATGAGGATAAATTGCGTATTGCAAAGTGAACCTTTTGTTTGAAAATTCATAATTGCTTTAGTAATGTGATTTATAAATGGTGGACATTGTTTTATACAATCAATTTTATTTACATTGTTTGTAGTCGGTTATAATTTAAACATAAACAAACAAATTTTATTGTAACAAACTTTTTTTATATTTGTTGTTGTTGTCATTAATAATTTATGACTCAATAAATATTATTTAATTTTGCTTACATTTTTATTTATAAATTGTATATTATTTTTATATATATATATTATACATCACATTGATTTACATATATTGTATTATGTACCACCAAATAAAAGTTTCCTCTGTACACGTTGGATGCAACTTTCTACACCGTAACACACTTTCTCATGTGTTCTCCCAAAAGTTAGTTGGAATATTCAACAAGCTCTCATTCATGAATATTCATTTAATTAAGTGAAGGCAGCGATAACATGGTGCTGAGTAGCACAAGTGGCCAGATTAAGCCTCGATAGTGTCCACTAAGAAATTATTCATGTTATGACTTCTTATACATACAGTCTAATGGTCCTAGAAACTTTGATCGATTACAACGAACATTTATGTATTAATCTTTCTTTGTTATTATTTGTTATCCATAATAAAATATAATACAAAAATAACCACATATTGTGTATGTGTATGTGTATATTATGTATACATAAAAAATATTATAAATAAATAAGTTAAAATTTTGTTAGTTGAATAAAAACCACTATTTATTCAATTTACATTTAAAAAATGTTTTTGACGTTTTGGATTCAGCCAATAGATTATTATTGCATGCGTAACTAGCTACACTTTGAAGACTATTTATGGCGGGTTGTTTTATGTTTGATGAAAATATGCATGAAAATATCTCTATCTGGTTTTATAACAATTATAAAAATTATATATTGTGTTGTTTTGCTACAAGTATAAAATAGTTATTCTTTTATATTATTATTAGCTTAGTAATTTGTTTTTGACAGACAAATCTTTGTTTAAATTTTTACCGTGTGGTTTTTCATTCTCATTCTCTAGTGGGGCTAATGATAAAATACCCTGAACTATAATAATATATTGCAAAAATTGTGCCGCAGATAGAAACAAAGATTATTTATTTACAAATTTATCAGTAATTAATACAGTTTGATATCATTTGATACATTTATTGAAGATAACTGTTTGAACAATATTTTTTAATATTTGATCGATATAAATGGGAAATTATTTTGTTTATAAAATTGTTTAAACCGTATGGAAAACGAGTTGACAAGCATATTTTATTTGTGTGCTCGACGAGTGAAGTAAAATTTTCATTCCGCTTGACACCTAATCAGAGCGGACAAAAATGTAATTTCCATTTCCGACAATAATAATAAATTCCCCGCCCACAAGTTGATAGCAGTCCTGACTTAGGTTTCCTAGACGTCTACAAACTTTTGTCGTATCTTCCTTCCCCATTTCATTGCTGAACCCTTTCCTAATCCTTTTCACCGATAGTTCCACTCCTTTGTAACATTATCTGACAGTAAATGGCTCCTATCTGCGTTTCTTTGTATGCTCTGTTGCTTTCTGCCATCTATAATCAAATATAACATTTGAATAATTATAAACATTATAATTAATGATCACTATTTTATTATTTATGTTTGATTATTATAAATAGAAATATTCAAGAAAACAAAAATTCATTGAGAATCATATTTTATAAGCGTTTGTACCTATTTAAATTGTTGTTTTTAATTTAAAAAATGGAACTTGATTCTTATGACATTTTCCAATATAAGTACAAGTGAGTAAAGTGCATAATTTAATCACGAGTCTAACAGTTGATTGTACGAGCCGCGCAGCGGTGAGTGGCCCAATTAGACGAGTGATCAAACCACTTTGCTCATGTATATTAAACCTGATTTTTTTCACTTTCGCAATTAGAGAATTGATAAATTGAATAATTTTTATTATATTAATTATTACATATTTTTGTTCTAGAAAGACATTCAATTTGCTAAACATGTTAATATGCATGTTGTTTTCAATAGCTAGTGGTACTTAAGCATAGAGTAGTGTAACCACAATCTGAAATGTGTGTATTTCTTTTTCTGTGCAAAATATGGAAGCAAAATGTTTTCCAATATCTTCTTTACTGTATATAAATTACACAAAATCATAGCTTCTTTGTGACACGAGCAAATTGATATAACCAAAATTACATATCCCATCTATAAATTTGTGTTTTCAATGGTTCGTATTATGTTGGTATTTTCAATGCAAAAATACGGTCAAGATCGTACAATTGGTAACTGTGTATGCGACCCAATATACACCTATTTACACTTGTAATTTGAATTTATGCTATAACAAAATGACTAAAACTTTTTTTTAACAAAAGTGAAAAAAAAAAGATTTAATGCATCCCATTTGATACGCAATCTACTATCTATCATGAATTCTTCGTAATTATTTGTTACTGATTTTTATATTTTTTATTCATCAACTAATCTAAATCGGCATATTTAAAAAAATAGACCAACGTGATTGATTTATACTGATTAATATATTCTTATTTCATCAACTATACAGAATCAGCATATTTAAAAAAAATCGACCAATGGGATTGATTTATAGTGATAAACCTGAAAACTGGTTATCAATAAGTGACAAAAATTATTAAAACTGCGCTTTAACAAACTGCTTTTATAGAAACAGACGGCTGATTCCGTGACATAAATGTCATTTAAAATCAATTTTACATGAATCTGACAATTTACCTATACTTTTACACAAATGATGTGTAAAATTACAGAATTGTAAGCAGTATTTTGTAAGTAATGCACTATGTATTTAATTATAAATTAATCACCTGTTATAAACACTAGGATGATTTTGTGCCAGGGTAATTTTTTTTCCACAAAATTATTTTGGAATTAAGGGACATATATAAAAATCGCTCCACTTCAAGTCTCGATTTTTTCATGCACTTAATTCTCAAATAATTTTCATGTGAAATAGGTTCTTGCCAAAAAAATATTTATCCGATAAAAAAATACCACTTGTGTATTAATACCAGATAACAGGTTTCTATGCATTTAATACGATAATAACATTGACAATGGCAGTAGTATTATATGACAAATTTATTCAATACCTACGAGGAATTTTGATTTATTTTCTATATTTTGATTTGAAAATTTTCTTCTTTCCCGTTGTAGATAAAATGATGTTTATATTTTTGGCAAAATTCCGTTTCATTGTATATAATTAACATTCTCACTCACAAAAACATTTTGCGTACTTAATACAAAAATAACAATTTTATAAAATTATGTTATTTGTAGACATTTTTTGTTTGATTTAGAAATAATAAATTAATTTTCGGTGTGTAAGTGTTTAATGACAAAATTATTTGCGAATAAGTAGGATTAGTAGTTTGTTAAAATGTCACTACGACAGTAACATTTTTGAAACTTAGTTTTAGTAGTAGTATTTGTATTTGTTTGATTTCAGCCAAGTGACCATCGACTTCAAGTCGTTCAACCGTGTTTATGTAGATTGTGTATGATGAGTTAAGGCTTGTTACTCTAGAAATTTGATTTCGATTCCTATCTAGAGACTTATAAGACCAATTCATTAAAAAAACAAAATGTTATTATTAAAAAAAAATTATTGTTAAGTACGAACCAAACTTGTAAGGTGCCTTAGCGGAACGTAAAGTGAGGAAGGGTCAAATTGACCCGGTACTACTTAAAAAAATTATTGGTTACATAAGACACATAATTTGAAGAAGCTAAGGAAGCTATTGCATGACTTGATATAGTGATATTATATATATATATATATATATATATATATATATATATATATATATATAGCCAAAAAATGCATTGACGGGGTTGGTCAATTTGCTACAAAGATTTATTTTTGTTGTTATCATACTTAACTTGAAATTTTACATCACTAATAAATACGACCTTCAAACTCGCTACTGTTCAACAACTTTGCACATTTCAGAGATTAAACATAGGAAAGCAAAGTAGATATATACTGAAGAAGGATTTCGGGTATCTATCTGAAACGTTTACAACCAAAATAATTGTATAATAGAATATTTAATATTCTATTATATTGATTGAGCCGTTTTTTATCCATTTTTTATTTGATTTTGTTATAAATAGTTTAACGGCATATAGAATAATTTGCATATTTTTGTAAAACGATTAACATTTATTTTTGTATACATTTTGAGACTTTACAACCTCTCTCAGTATTTCAATAAAAAACTGTAAAATTACCTAAATAAAGTCACAATATTGATATTAAATTAATTTAATCGAATGTTAATCATTTCTTAAAAAAATAAATGAATTTTTT
>JARJEC010086345.1:0-12087 GCA_030264575.1 Tachinus sp. AB-2021 | reverse complement strand
ATAATAAATGTTTGATGAATGATTTTGCTCATAACGTCTTAAGTAGTACAAGCATAAAAACAATAAACTAATATGAAATTAATCTTCTGATGTAAATTTTGCTAACATCATTAATTTTGTAATTTCACCACCATCCATCTAGTTACTGTTCCAACACAGTGAATATGCGTCAGAATTATGAATTTCAAACAAAATCATGATAAATGTTGTATAGCTTTCAACAGATTCATGAATTCTTGAATGATGCTGCGAATCAAGATCAATTAAATCCAATTATTGTTTAATAATAATAGTAATAATAATAATAAAAAAATATCGTTCTGCAATGACTTATAAGAAATTGTCTCATAAATCGAACGATATCAGGAAATAGAGCTTACATCCTTTCTGCATATATTCCAAATGCCGCGTACAAATAGAGATAAAATTTATCTATAGGAAATAAATTTGAATTCAAACAAACTTTTCTTAATGTGGTCATTTTAACTGAAAAAACTGCATCAAATATTTGCAAAGAAATAATAGCTAGAAACAACATACACATTTTACTCTTTTATAGCCGGAATGATAAAATGACCCACTAATATAAATTATACTATTGGATAAAAACGAGGTTGAATATAATATAAAAAATAATAAATCGCTTCTGTAGAATTAAGCATCACACATTTAGCACCCCAGTGTGTTCTTCTATCTAGATGGATAGTGATCATCAAGTCTGAAGCAAAAAAGATTGCTGCCGCAAAAAAAACAAATTGTAGAAATCTGACGCTCTATCATTGCACTAGATAGGAAATTGAAATGTTGACTTTTTGTAAATTACAAGACAGCAGCTATAAAAAGAGGTATTTTAAACAATGTCTCTAAAAAATGGTGAAGTAATTTATAATTGCACCGCATTGTTTTCCTAAAATGTCAGTAACATGCGGCAAATAATAATAGTATAAATAATGATCCCATAAAACAAGAATAATTACTGCATCTAAATCACGCGCGATATTTTACTCTTAAAGCACTGCAATAAAATCGCCATAAAATTTCCGCGGCAAATTTTCATCGAAATTCTGATTTAATTAGTTGCAATGTCGTTATCAAGTGCTGCAAATTATGTTCTAACATTAATAACATGAATTTATTGCAGTGGAAGAGTTTCGGATAGTGTTGGGTTGGAAACTTGTTATGGTTTCCTTCATTGTCTGTGGGACTTGCATGTGATTATACGTCTGTGAGACATTTACATATACATTACCTTATATAATCGTCTTTAATTACTTTTGTTTAAATTATAAAAAAAATATTACGGAATAAATTTGTGCGCTACATAACTGTAAAATTTAAAATTGTATACAAGGTAACCTATTTTTCTATGGCCATAAATTCTAATAAATATTGCTCCAATTTTATATTTATATTTAAATGTCTTTTTTTGTTACATAAGTGGTTTTATGTGTTATTTCTTTTTAATAAAACTTATTAAATAGAATCGAGTGCCTCTGTCGGTTGTTTTTTAACTTTAAAATGTTAACATGTTTAATCAATTTTTATTAGATACCTAATAAGTAATATTTTCATATTTGATTGAAATGCAAATTTATTTTTAGTTGACATTACTTATGTTATAAACAGATGCAACACTAAAAGTGATCTCTATGCAAACTAGACAAGTAAACAATAACAATATAAAAGAATTACGATTAATATTGGTTGTTGACACAAAATATGGCACAGATGTGTGTATAGTGTTACTCATGAGTATTACTCTGCTAAGATCTTAGTTAATTATTTATATTACTCAACACTGTCAATATACTGCAAAAAAATTTAATCAATTAGATATTTCAAAAATAAAACTTTATTAAAAAATCATATTGTTTGCAAGCAAATGTTGATTAAAAAATTGGGTTTTGTGAAAATTTTTGAATTTTCATCAAAAGTTTTCTTGAAAGTTAAATAAATTTTTCAAGATCAATATGTAGCTAATTTTGATAATATGAGTGCTTGTATGTAACTTTTGAGTTACATCATTAAACACATATGTTGTATTTTGCTAGAATTTTATTTATATATTTTTAATTATTTTGTAGTATTTTGTTCTACAAAAATGAATCTATTTATTATTCTTGAAGTAAAAAAAAATAAGTTGCTGCATTTTTGGACATCTACATCATAAATTAATAATGTTTATGTTCATAGAAATAATTTGATACTCCAACAATTGTTAGAATTGTTATAGAGAATAACAAAATAAAGTGTCGGAATTATTTAAGGTTCTAAAGGTTTGGCAACAATCTATGATAAAAAAGATATATAGGGTATGCTTCAGAGGTAGTACCTTTTACATTGATCTGTCACACCTTACCGTCATGGGAGATGGCTCAGTGTAATTGGTCCTTGAAGGATGCCCAGTTCATACACGTGCGTCACACTCTGAACAACTGCCCTGCAAGCTAAACTATATTAGAGCCCCAATCCAAGGTGGAAGCTACCGTGCTGATGGATTTATGGCGCAGGGGATTCTACGTTTTTAACGGCGCTCTTGGGGATATAAGGCGACCTCCCATTGTATCTAGCCTTTCGTGAATATCGGGGCACTGAGTACGGCGACATTTATTTCCTCTGTACTCGTAGGAAAAAATATGGAAACTAAAAACAAACCAACTAACAAGCAACAAGGGGACTCTTCGGTGAACCCAACTACTGCCAGCAAACAGAAGGAAGCGACCGCAAAGCAAAAAAAGAAAGTTCAGGGAGCCCCGGCTACCAAGGTAACTTCAACAGAAGAGATACAAGCAAAACCTACCGTTGCAATCTGCCGCAAGAACCTCAGGGTTGCAAAAGGAAAACTTGTCGAGCAACAGCACACTCGCATCGCAAAAACGGCCGGTTAAAAGGAATAAGGAAAATGAAGGGACTTCAAAGGATACTCTGACGGGTATTGCACTAACAATTACTCGGAATGAGTATCTTGATTGCTCCTTGGACGCCAAAGAAGCAGAAGCCAAAAAGGCACCCATTCTTGGAAGGATTGATGAGTTGGCAAAAGGGCAAGCATCGCCCCAATTTCAGGAAAGCACATATAAAACTGGAGACCTGAAAATAAAGTGTGCGGTTGAGCCAACAAAAGAATGGCATGTAAGCACATATGCTAAAAAACGCCTCCTGAATGGCAAGGAACTTCAGGTCATTAACCTGAAGGAATTTCCAGAACCTAGGAGAGTGATCACCTGTGTGAAGGGGCTGCAACTGGAACCGGGCACCAACGCTCAACAGGGTGGCAGTGCAAAACACCATTTGCACCTGGAGAGTGGTAAACTCCAAGCCAGACCCGAAGGGGATCCAACATGCCTTACTCATGGACAAAAGCTTTTGGGAGAAAATTTAATAGTTAGGGAGCAAATTGCTTCTAAGCATTTCTATAATAGCTCTGCTTGCTCTGTACCTTCGCAAAAGGGCAGCGACAAACCAGAGGAGACAAACCTTATCATCAATATGTTAATCTTAACAAAGAAATTTAAATAAACTCCAGAAAGCCAAACAAAAAAGTTGCTCATAATTATCCACTCCAAAATTAAAAATTCAAAGCACTTTTAGGAATTTATGCGCCTGGAAACACCGTTTACAAATACAATTTACTCCTACCTGGAACTTGACCCGACTAATTCGTCCAATCTGATCAAGCTGCCTGGTATATTTTATGTAAAACATTTTATTCTAATTTAAAATCGATTATTCTATTTCACGTTGCTACAAGTTGCAACAATCAAATGCAGACAATTTCCGCATCGCGTTGAAGCATGACACGAAACAAATATTTAATTATATTTTTAAAACCAATTACAAAGTCATACAATTTTGGTTGTTAGAAACTCCTTACGTTGCGGAATACAATTTTTATTTGATGTCATTATGTATAAGTATATCACTTTAACGATATTTTTAATATAATAAATGGATGTGAAAAAATAAAATAAGAAAGAGATGCGTTACAAATTTGTCAACTTTCCACAAGTATTGAATGCTTACAATTGCTATATATGTATACATAATAGATTTTATTTAATAAATGTTGTTTTATATTACTCTACCACATGATATATATATATATATATATATAGCTGTTGCGTTAAGTTGAAGAGATCAATGAAATAAGTGACTATTGATAACACTAATCTGTACAAAATATAAGATTAATCAATTTCTACGCAAAAATATCGTTTCTGCATTTATCATATTTTTTATAAAATGTAGGTTATAAAAAAAGTAACTTTAAAACACGTTAGTAGTATTTTTAGCTATATTTTAAAGATATTTTAATGCCAATAAATGTGATTTAGCATATGTGTCGCTTCAAACAAAGCGCAACTTCAAAGTTCAACTTTTTAGAGTAGTAGTTCATATACCCCAAAAAGTGGTCAAAAATTGAAATTTGAGTGACAACGACAAGTAATGTTTAATCGTTGCTGGTTTATTGGAGTAGACTAGTAACTTAACATAGCCCTACAATAAATCTAAAGGTATTATTTAGGCCAATTCACAGCCGTTTTCCGCAAATTATATTTATTTTAATAAATTAAGTGTAAGTAATTGTTAAGGACATTTAATTTATGAAATGAGAAAGTCGCCAATCATCCATCACTCCAATTGCTGTATACCATGTCAAATTAACCCATTTAGGTATTCTTCAATATCACGCTACAAAAAGTAATAGCTTTTTTATACAGTTCTACAACGTCTCTGCGGTTGAGTATTGTCAACTATAGTTTACGTGGTGCAAAAACAATCCATCGTTATTTGACTTAGTTGCTATTAATCGATTAAAGGTTAATTTTGAAATGTTACTCTTGAAGAATATTTATTACTGGTTTAAACCAACAATGTTGCTAAGCAAACAAAATTTAAATTAGCGCATGCTCAAGCGCTACTTTTTTGCGCTAGTACAAAAATAATTAAATTTCTCGAGTTGAACCACAATTTGCAAAATAAATTTGCACAATTTGCAAATGTTATTCTGGAGTTATGTCTATTCATGGTAAGATAGCAAGTCAAACCGAACACAAATAAGCTACCAGCTATCAAATTCTTGCGGCTGGAAAAAGTGTTGCCAATTTTAAAAACAAATCTATAAAAAATACTCTATATAATTGATAAAATTAATAATTATTTTATGACATGTCAAAGTGTAAAAAAAATGTTAGTGTCTAATCTAACAAATTCGCGCTTAGTCACTGTATTCGAACCTCTAAAGTGTTTCATCTTTCACGTCAAACATTTTAAGTAGAATGGAAAAAATCATGCATTAATGTTATTACTTACACAATAACATTTTAAATTAAACTTTAATATTTCAATCAAACTTTATGTAATATGGTAAATCATTCATATTATAAAGCATAATTTATATTTAATAGTAAAATTTGAGTAAACCAAAGTTTCCCATTTTTGTTCAATCTAAACTGTATTGCTTACACATTCAATGTGTGCATTAAATTTATTTAATAAATTAGGTAGATATATATTATAAAAGCGTATATACTAAACATAAATTAAATTATCTCTCGCAACAAATTTGGTGCTTAAACTTTAAACGAGAATGTAATATTTATGGAAGTATATAATAATTGTATGACTGGTCGAAAATGCAAAACTTTTATGCAGCATATTTTACGTTGCAGTATTTTGCAGATCAAAAGTTTAGACAACTTATGAAATTTATGATTATATTTTAAGTGCTGTGTACATCTGCACTTTCGTAATATATAAATCTATATAACTTAAAATTAAATCATAAGTCAGCCAGCTAGTCAGTTTATAGTGATATATTACTTCTAATATCTACAATAATAATAGCTAGAAAATAAAGAGATATTTTTCTGTTTAAAGTTTCTTTACTTTCATTTTAAAAAATTTGTAAAGTTTAATTTATTTTTTTGTAGGAGATTTTAATAAATACGTTGAATACAAATAATTTTGTAAAAATATAAAACATTTTAATTGAGATTTTAATTGACAAATGTTAAGTTCATCTCACGATTATAGTATAAAAAGCAATTGTCACTACAGTGTGTGTAGCTTGGAAAAAGTAAACTTTAGTAAAATGATTAGTTTAAAATCTAAAAGATAGTAATGTTTTGCTTATACAAAATAGAAGAAAACGCATAAAATCATGAAATTTTGATTTGTTAGTAAAAATCAAATAAAAAAAGTTAGTTAGACTGGAATATTTGTAACATTTGTTTTCAATAATCAAAATTAAATAATAGTTCTTAAATCAGTTATTTAATGATAACATATTAGAGTAGTCAATTGAAATGTCAATTTTCTATAACGCCATTGTAATGTAATATTTTGATAAATAACCGGCAATAGCAAAATTAAATCAAATTAATTTTTTTTTTAAGTTTTCATTGATAAAGTAAAACCTTCACTATACCACAATAAACAGATGCAACGGCAATCACATACAACAAATACAACGCTATTGTCAGTAATACAGAAATCACAATATCATTGTCATTATACTTTATAAAAGAAAATCAGCGAAGGGACTGATCTGTGGTATTCAATTTTGTAACTATTGAAATGAGAACAATGTTAAAAAAAATAAAAAAACTTTGAAACATAACTCGTAAAACGTAAATTAATATTAAAATTTTGACAGTGCGTTACCAAAAAATGAAAATTAAAGTGTGACTGTGACAGTTGTAATGTTCTCCTCATTTTAGAACTTCAAATGCGGTTTTTAATTTTTTGTCTATAAATGTCAATGGAAAGTTTGTTATTTATTAAATGGTGAATAGTAAATTCCAAGTTGACACACATATTTGATCATTATCAAGCTACATATCATAAAATGTGCAATGCATTTAAAAATTTAAGAAAAAAAATTCAGCTAAAGAATAATCAATTGTATTAACACTCGTTAAATTAAGTATGATAATATTTATAGCAATATTTTTAAGTAAAAATTATTATATTAAGGTGTGAGTAAAAAAACCGATAAATAAATTGTAAACAATTTAAGGAGAATGGGAGGGAATACAAGGAGTGACAAATGAGAATAAATTAGATTGGGGACGCGAGCATTCCCTGTGTGCATTGGCTTGTGTATTCTTTGGGCGTAGTATAATGAATGGCAGGGTAGCTGTGCACAAATAAAAAATATGACACTGACGTTGAGATTTAATTTTTAGTATAATTATATTATAATAAAATTACGCAAGCACGCTCACTTTTTTTTAGACAAACCCACATTGACACACCTTCGTTTGTTCATCATCAGGCAAAGCAATTTTTCAAACAAATTTGATTAATTTGATTCAGTTTGATTATTTATATTTGAGATCATTTTTAGCAGTTATGCTATGACAAATTTAGTAGGTTATTATTTATTGACTCACTATACGTAAATGATCAAATTTCATTATAATACAACTTGACTACAACAACACAAAGCTATATAAAGTTTCACAAAGTTTCAGAAAATTTGACCAAAATGTTTGCGTTTTTTAAGTAAAATTTCAAATTTTATGTTATGTGTGCATAATTTTAATAAAAATCCGTGTTTTTATTTGAACAAATAGTCATATTTTTCACTAAAGTTTCAAAATATTACAGGTTTCAATTGAAATTTAAATCTTTAATTGTAATTGCATTGTTAATTAATTCACAACTGTAAAATATAAATATGAAAATTTTTATTTAAAAGTCATTATGATTCTGTTGTCAATCAAAATTTCGAAATAGATATCGCCATTGTATTTACATTCGTATATAGCTTACAATTTGCAAAATGGAGAAGTTGGTTTCTTTATATTGATAATTAAATTTCAAAATATTATTAATTTTAGTTTTAGAAATACATCATGTCAGAAAATAACAATGGGTTAAGCAAACTAAAATCTAAAAATAAGACAATAATTAAATAATATAAAACATGGAAAAAATTCAAAGTTTAAATTTTATTCCTATTATTTTTTTAATCGAACTCCTAACTAATTATGTATATTTACCGCTACAACATATAGCGCATAAACGTTTTCGCATAAAATGAGAGAATACCAAGGAAAAGATAAGAGAAGGATACTTATAACAAAAAAGTAAGAGGAGTTGTTTACATAATCCTCATTGGCTCACATCGATTTATAAAACAAATTAAAAGTTACTATTACTAAATTAATTTTACAAACACATTTGTTTTAAAGTGACACACACAAAAACGCGCTTCTGCGTCGCTTCTGGTGCCTTTTGCACCACACCACTCATGCATGCATACACGGCAACATAAAGTGGTTATAAACATTTTCAATTATATATTCTGTTTAAAACAATAATGGAATAATTTGTGGAATTTTTGTCGTAACAAAATACTTATACCATTGGCACTAATTTATTTATATTCAATCAAATCCTGTAGAGAACAATGGATCACGATCAAACAATAGCTCTGATTTTATGGTCGATCAATTTCTGCTTCCTTTTCAGAGATCAAATTGCACACTACGACAAATTGAAATCTCTTTTTCAGTAAGATTTATTTAATTTGAAGGAATCGAGCTTATACAAATTGACTCTACTTATTTTAAATTTTTAATTAAATATGTTTTTATTTCAACAATGATTATAAATTAATTTCAATTTGTATACCATTCTTATAAAATTTATTAAACAAAAAAACTTTTAGCTAACATAAAAGTGGGGCAATAAATAATTTTATATACACTTCAACGCCACAAGTGATAAAAAGTAGCGTTTAAGTGCAGCAAATTAATGAATAAATTACTTTCTCAGACCGACGAAAACGTTAATTAGATAATAACTTTTTGAAGGGTTGTTTTCCTTAATACTTATCTAATATGCTCTAAATTTTTAATGGGATTTTTGCTGCAAGTATAACTTTATAACATAATTTTTGTTTACACAAAGAGTATCCAATATTTATTTTAAAATATAGCTTTAAAGGGATATATGGTTTTAGAGATAGCGCACAGTGAGTGAGTGCCGCTACATTCTTTTAATGAGGGTTGTAATTTAGAAGCCCTTTCATTGATTTCATTACGGCTGCATCCCTCTGTTATCTGAATCTAGTTAGACAGCGTCCCTCATCTTCTGCACCTCATGAACATTTCAGCCCTTTTACTACTTGCGGTTGAACCACTTTAATATCCTACACTTTGCTCAACATGCACTGAAGTAAGGTATCCTTGCTACAGGTTGCCGCTATAAACTATGGACGTAAATATTTAATGTGACTAACAGACAGACACTGCAACAAACTCAAAAACGTTTCTTGCATCAATCTAACAGAAATGATGATACGAAAATTACTAAAGTATTTATACAGCATAAAGTATGTTTATCTAGTCATGTTATAGGATTTATTCGAACGTAAAGGATTATTCGCAACAAAAGAAGACAGTGTCCGGATGATATATAAAATATTTGCTGGTATCAATGTGAATAAAGGTTTTGTTATAGCTTTTCATTTTATCAACAATCCAAGAGTAATAAAATTGAAACGTTGAAAAGCATCATTTCTATATTTAAATGTATACAAAATAAAATATTTTTAATAATGTCAAACAAAATATTCTTTATATTTATAGCATTACAAAATGCAAACCGTTTACCATTGCGTTGCATTATGTTTAAGTTATGTTATATTATATAATAATAATTCATCTCTAGAATAAATTTTTGTGGAGCAAACATTGTAATTCCGTTTAATTTGAGCTAATACACATTAAATCAAATAGTTTGAACTAAAACTTATATGACGGGATACGAGTTCAAAAATCCGAGCGGTTTACAATGAAACAATTTGAGAGGTTGTGATGAAGTTGGGAATGAATTGGAATGAAAGTTAAGGTCACCGCTCACTAAGCATAGATGCGATGCTGCGAGGCTTTTGGCAATTTGTTGTTTGCATTGTTTCTTATGAGATTGTGCCGCCCCTCTGTGCAGTGAGCAATGGTCTTTAGGCTGAAGACGCGTATAAAACATTCCCTCGATGCATTGCGTAGCGACACTGTTGACTTGTGTAAACAAAATGCGTTAAAAATTACAAAAATATGTTTACTGTACCTGAACGATAAAAATAACTAATGTCAAATAAAGTATTGAAAACTATTATTATACGCACAGTATACGATAAATGTTGACATTTTTAAGTGTAGATATAACAAAACCGATTGAATTTAAATAAAAAAAGTTTATATCTTATTTTAGGATATTTTAACTAATCTTATGTTAGATGTTGTCCTGGTCTATTCATTAATGAAGTGATAACATTTATATTGAGGTGTGAGTCAAAAAAAAAACAAAAAGGTCAAAAACAATGTAAATGTAAATGAGAATTAGACTGGGAGCGCATAGCAGAAATCAATATCGTACGCACAGTATGCAATATTATTTAAAATTGATATTTTTATATTTAGATATAACAAAAATAAATTAGTATAAATAAATACAAAATGAATTATTATTAAATGATTAATAAAATAAAATTAAATATCCAATTTTAACAAACAAGGCTGTCTAATATATTTTTATTTTAGTGGTAGTTTTTGTTGGGTGTTCATGTAAGTATGTGTGTGTAAAGTCAAGACTTGTTACTCTAGAAATATGCCTCCAATATCTAGAGCCCTATTAATTGTTTCCCAATGACTATTGCTACCGGCACGCAAGGTTTTGAGGTAACCAATCCAAATGCTGACAGTGCTTAACCTTGCTTAACTTTTGCAAACTTTTGACTCCAGTCGTACTGGATATGCTACCCCGGCGGTTTTTACATTTTATTAATTATTAGAAATTTAATAAAAACATGTACTTATAATTATAAAAAAATGTTCTAACATCTGGTGTGTGTACCAAGCACACTTACAATTTTTCTTTAGATTCTATACACATTTAATTTAAATTGCAAATAATAAAAATGTATTAAAAATGTAGTTGTAAATGTAATAAAAGTGTTACTTCTGATGTGTGCAGTGGTGAATCTAGCCTTTCGGGCCATAAAGCTAAAATATATTAGAGCTTCCAAGAAAATTTAATTTCAATAATTGCTGTCCGGTAAAATTTGTTTTTTCAAAAACATTATATATTTATTTATATAAAAAAAAATGGAAGAAAAATTGATTAACTTTGTAGGCACAATATGGAATTATGCTGAATCATTGACTAATACCTTAAATGTAAACAAAATGACTAAAAATAATACAATATATCAAAAGACTATTTGAAAATTGTAACAAAATGTTGAAAAATATCTACCTATAATTTAAATGTAAATATTGAGGAAAATCTGAAATGTTCGAGAATGAGCAGCAATATAATAAAAATATATATTTTCTGTACGCTTAAAATTTCTTTTCATTTTTTGTCCCTTAACTATTCTTATTATAAAATAAAATTGAAATAAACAACAAAGGACCATTATTTTTTATTAAACTAAGGTTTCCCTCACGGGTTACATAATTTATTGGAAAACTACTGCGTTGATTTTCTCTATTTTTTTTCAAAACTGTGGCAACGCAATGGTTATTTACGTGCTTCCTATTTTTATTATGAACCCAATATTGTATTTTTAATTAAACAAGCGTTAAGCAGGTTATGGAATTGTTTAGTTGCGGTAAAAAGTTGATTTTTGCTTATACCAGTTCTTTGTGATTTTCGTATAATAACATAAACCAAATTGGGCCAAAATATTTTTCCTTCAGCCACATGATGTGTGTTGAAAATCTAAAAAAAATTAAAAAGACATCTCTGAATATAAATCCTAAAGTTAAGGCATTAAACTCGTCTGAAAGCATGACAATATGAGCTAGTTTATAATTTATGTTTTGGAGGTTTCCTTTTTTTTTCATAGAACAATTTTCTTACTTAATAGAGTCATAAAGATTGTAGCCGTTTGAACAAAAAATTTGCGTGTGCGTGTGCGTGTGCGTGTGCGTGTGCGTGTGCGTGTGCGTGTGCGTGTGCGTGTGGGTGTGGGTGTGGGTGTGCGTGTGCGTGTGCGTGTGCGTGTGCGTGTGCGTGTGCGTGTGCGTGTGCGTGTGCGTGTGCGTGTGCGTGTGCGTGTGCGTGTGCGTG
>JARJEC010086332.1:0-10210 GCA_030264575.1 Tachinus sp. AB-2021 | reverse complement strand
TTGATAAAATTAAAGCGTTTGAAAACAAACTGAAAATTTGGAACAAACATCTGTTGTCAAACAATACATTTTCCATATTTAAGAAAAGAAACCCCTTCACAAACCCGAAAATATGCCCATTATATACAATAATTAACAACGGAATTTGAATCGCGATTTAATATATTTAGATCAGAAATGGCCGTTCTTAGTTTTAATATTTTTTCTTCACCATTTAATATAGACGCGGAAAGAGTTCCGGATAAGTTACAAATGAAATTAATGGATTTGCAGAACGACACGAATTTAAGAAATAAATTTCAAAATGTTGACTTACATAATTTTTATCAAAATTACTTAAATTCAGAAAAATTTCCGCAATAATGCGCACATGCAAAGCAAATAATGACACTTTTTGGAAGTTTTATGTTTATAAACAATTATTTTCCTCAATAAAAATAATTAAAAGCGATCACCGGTCGAGATTAAATGATGTACGTTTAGAAAGCTGCGTGCGTGTTGCTGTGTCGTCTATATCTGCAAATACAGACCAATTGATATCAGAGAAGCAATGCCAATTTTCTCATTAAATAATATTTATTCCCCGTTATTTAATAGTATTTCTATTAATGTGAGTTTTATTTCTGTTATTTTTTAATTCGTTAATAAAGAGATAACTTGATTTTATCATTCAGTGTTTGTATTATCATTTGTTCGGTATCTTACTTGCGACCCACACAAAATTTTTAAATTTGTAGTTGGCCCGTCATAAAAAAAGGTTGCTCATCCCTGATCTAGATGAATGAGAGTTTACGATTGTGCTAAAATGTATGGCTGACACGACTGAACAATAACGGAGTATTTATTCAATTTAACTTACATATATTATACAGTACATTCTAATCTAAGCCTTGAGAACACGTGGGTGCTCACGCGCTTTACATATATCGTTTAACGCGCGATAACTTAAAAAGTCAACACTACCGTCGTTTCAGAGCGTTAGAAGCTTGATTACTCCTAGACGTGTACATAAAAACTGAAATTGATTAACAGGTAATGCTTCAGTGAATATATCTGCAACTATTTCACCGTTCTCTACACATTCTCTTACATAATGATACTAAATGTCTATATGCTTGGTGCGTTATCAATTTACAAAATAGTAGCATCGCTGGGTAGATACCCAAGATCATTTAACAATGTTCGAAGCCTCTTTAGCAGCGGCTGCTACATATTCGGCTTCTGTAGTACTTAATGTGAATTTTTTACCTTCAGACCACCACGTTACAATCTGATTTGCTAAACAGAATGCGTAGCCGGTTGTTGACTTTCAAATCTCAATGTCACTTGCAAAGTCTGAGTCTGAGTAGCCAACGAGCTTGCGCATACTCCCGCTTGAGTACTCTATCCCAATGGTGACGGTTTCAATAAGATATCAAAAAATTCGTTTAACGGCTTCCTGGTGACTTCCTTGTGATTATTCAGAAATTTACTCACAGAATTTATGGAATAAACGATGTCTGATCGTAACACAGTAGCGAGATATAGAACTTTAATTGGACTTTTTCACATAAATCACTTGAAGTCTATACCGTGTATCAGCTGGTGTCCTCGCAGCTTTTGTATTGCTCATTTTGAATTTCTTGATAATCCTGTTTGTGTACGCGTATTGATGAATTCTGGTATTTGCATATAGATGGCTTCGGTTAGTTCGCCGTAAAGAAAAGCTGTTCGCACATCGATTTGTGCAAGTTCTAATTCATTTTCCGCCTTAGAGAATCGTATCTCTCAACGGGAGAAAAGGTCACTGCGTAGTCAAGATCTTCCTTCTGCAAAAATCCTCGCGCACAAAGTCGAGCTCTGTATTGGTAGACTTCACCTAATGTGTCTTACAGAGCTTGGAATACCCATTTAGAGTCGATAGGTTTTCTATTACGTTTCATAGGTACAACTGTCCAAGTCTTATTAATTTTCATCTATAGCATCAATCCATTTCTTAGCTTCTGGATTGTCCATTGCTTCCTTGAATAAAGTGGGTGGATTGTACTCGACAATGTCGATATAATACCTAGCGGGCATTCGAATAGTATCATGATCTCTTAGTTGTCTTTCATGGATGGGCTGTTACACTTGTAGTTCCACCATGACTTCTGGTTCTGCTTCTTCTTCCTCAAACACTTCGTGTTCTATTTCTTCATCGAAATGGATTGTATATTCGTTGCACTCTTGTGTCACTCTTCGTTGAGGGTTTTTTTTATCTGATTTCTCCTTGAAGGTTACATAAAAAAACTATGAGATGAGATACTGTAGATACCTTCCCCGTCCAAATATCGTACGATGTTTTAGATTGCCTTTTCTGGACATCGTGCAATTTAGAACATAACCTGCCGTGTTGACTGCTTCGACCAACAGCAGAAGAGGCAGACCCTTCGCCAAAAGAATCGTGCGAGCACTTTCAGAGATGGTCCTGTTCCTGGTCTATTTGTTTGGTGTCGTACAATTGAGTAGGCAGTATAGCGGATTATCTTCGACTGAAGATGACAAAACGTACTCGTCCTTCGCGTTTTCCTTTACTAATAATTTTTTATGGCTAACACGGAACATCCACGCATGTAAATTTGTACCATCAAATATCTTTACGTTTTGCGATAGCTTCTGGTCCATTTTCTTTGTTCTTCCTTTTTTTTGTAAAAATACGCGGTTTCAGCAACCTAACAGATTATTATTGTTGTTGTGATGAGTCCATCCTAAGATCTGACTAAATATTATCTAGATGAATAAGAATTTGCGATTGGGATGAAATGTATAGCTGAAAATTAACGCAGTATTTATTCAACATAACTTACATATATTGTACAATACGTACGTGCGTATGCGCTTCACATCGTTTAATGCTTAATAACTTGAAAAGTCAACCCTCTTTAGCTTCACTCGGCCAGTAAGTTGGTTTACTTGTAATTTTGGTGTTGAAGTTAGCGCATTTCTCCAGTGCTTTTTCCTTGAACGCTGTCAGTGGGGATTCCCATCTGTGATGTTTATGTTATAATCCACAAACACGTGTCTGTATTACATGCCGATAAAGATGCCTTGGAAGTGACAATTACACATGTGCTCGTATTCTGGCAAAATTACCGATAACGTCACACTTTACTAAAGTATAACTTGGTTACACGTATACGGGTGGTCGGTGGGGACCATCGGGACATCTGGATGTTTAAAAAATCGACACAATATAATTGTTTCATTTGATCATTTATCAATTAGTCTGAATAATATATTACTGCATGGATAGGCATTAAAAACTTAAAAACATTGTTGCGTTTGTAGGTAAAAAGCTGTACATTTATATTATTGAAAAAATATTTACAATATTAAGTTGACAGATTTAATAACATAATTACGATGTAAGGTATGAAATAAATTTTGCAGATTGAGTATGAGAAATCGTACGAATCCTGCTATATTCTCTTACACCATACACTATACATGGCTTTTTGCACTTGCGTCTGTAAAAATTAAACAAAACATCATTTAATAAAAATTACATGATTTTAAAAACATTACAACATCGCAAACAAAGCATCCTAAATTTAACAAACGTCCACTTTACTTGTCAAAAATGCATACAACATACAATACATTAGAACGCTAATAATCGATTGTTTGCACCAATATCGCATAAGTCTTAAGCTAGGCTTAAAATATTAAGCGTGGCTTATTTCATTGCACCACACACTTAAGCAACGCTTAAGGCCTAAAGCGACCATTAAATTCGGGCCATTAATATAGTGGATTTAGTGAAAACTTAACCCACAAATTGTACTTATCTACCTGTCACATTTATTAAATTTTTCTAATATCAAGAAAAAATATATTCATCTTTTTACAGCAAAAGTATTATGATGAAGAAAGAACTGAGTAAATAGTAAGTAAAAATGGATTATGTACTATTTACTCAGTACTTTCTTCGTCTAAAAATGATTTAATTAGTAATGATTTGTATGTTCCACCAATATTTAATTAGCGGCATGCGGTATCAAATATCCATTAAAAAAACCACAAATAATTTTTGCTGATTTGATTAAAAACTAGCAAACTTACCCGTCATTGACGGGAGTATAATAATACATTTGATATTGTTTTTTATAAACAGTTAGTTATTATTGACAGGCCCATAGCAGGGTTAAGACAGTCGGATGGATAAACATCGTGACTTGCAAAATATGTAGCTATGACTAGACGCTTCAAACCTAGCAAATTTTCATAATTTTACGTTTAGACCTCTTATCAATATAATTTAAATCAAGATTTTAAGTCAAGGATAGTTAAAAGTATTGTAAAAATGTCCAAGCTCTATTATTCTATTCTATTTAGTGTCTTCAATATATGAAATAGAATATCTTAAAAGGGTGTGAGTTTAAGCTATGAGTAGACAAAACCTTTCTTTTATTTATATACATATATTTATTTTAGTTTACTTTGTAAGAGTAGTTTTTTCGTACACTTGCTTATCTTTTTACAACTGTTTTTAATTTTATGAATAAAATTAAGTTTAAATACAAAATAATATTCAAATTAACCGTCACAAAATTTTATTTAATTTGAAAAATCTATCGACAGATAGAACAAGTAAGAGCAAATTTAATGAAGTTAGCTTTCAGGATGTATATTGATTTTTAGACAGTGTTGTCAAGAATTTAATGCGACAAAAACTACTAAAAGCATTGGAAACTGCCCAATCATTTATTTCACTAAACTATCTTTACCACAATTAAGTTTATGTAACAAAATACAACTTTACATGAAATAATTATAAAATACTGCTTGATTTAATACAAAATAATATTTTAATTCATAAACTACCATCTGTTGTAACAAATCTGCAACTATTTATTCTTTAAAACTACTCAAACCTTTATAACGCTTCGTCTAGATCTCCAACCGACATAATTATGGACAATAATATTTTAAATCAAGATTATTTAGAAGTACAGTAAAAGCTCGATATAACAGACTAATTGGTGGGAGGGGGTGTCCATAAAAGTCAAAAGTCTCTTATATAAAAATAGGTTTAAAATAAATCAAAAAACTTTTTTTTAAATACACTGTATCGAGATTTAAATAAAAAATGTAAAACACAAATAAAATTCTATTTAATTCTCTTGGAACACTAGTCGTAAAGTGAAGTTGCTGTTTGATATCAATGTGTTTGCTTTCGGTTATCCTGCTTTGAAAAAGGAATTAAGTTTTGTTTTATTTTGCTAAAAATTGTTTACATGCGGCGACACTTGAATTTAAGCATGTATAATAGGGACGTTTTTAATTTATTTACATTTCACCAAATTTTTTGTCCGTTATATCCGAAGTCTGTTAAATAGAAAATAGAGGCCCGTTATACAGAGGCAGTGTAAATATATCAAACCACTATCATTAGCCACGACTGAGCCAACCCCCTATGAAATCTAGAACATATACACACAGGCAGATGGACAAAAAATTTTGTAATGCTGGATTTGATGTCTCAAACGTTTAAAATTTTTGTGCAATACGTGCTGTATTTTATTTTATTTTCTATATATTTTATAATTTAAAATTTTGAAAAATTTGATGTATTCATTACATGGCTTAAAAACTGCCACAACTGCTCAGGGTCCTTATAAATAAAATTAGTAGCGACTTAAAAGAGACAAAAAAGTGCTTGCCTCATTGCCTCATTGATATGGCCGGGCAAAATTTAAATGAGGTACATTTTAAGAAGATCAAAGCGAGCTATTATATTAAATAATAAATTTATTTCTAATTTACAATCTTTTTTAATAAATAATAAAATTATTGTAAACATCATTTATTAACATTTTAATACAATATCAACTATTTGGTATAATTTGTGATATCATATTTCTTAATTTAATATAATCTAAAAAATAAACTAAAATGTTATGATAAAACATAATTTTAGTAACTTCAATTCCCACTTTTTTGTAACAGTTGTGCAAATCTATTAGTTATAAGTAATGAAACATCTATAAATCTATCCACACAATTTGTTAAACAAGTTTCAGTTCTTCCATCCAGTTTACTTCCTGGTTTGTCCACACATTTCTCCCAGCAAAAATCATTGAATTCGTGAATCTGGAAATGTACAAATGTTCAATATTAATCACAGCTATCTTAATACTCAAGAGCTTTCAAGTATATTATTAATATTAGCATATTGTAATAATTAAATTATTACCACGCAATATTCATAATATATGTTATAGTTTCTAAAATATCCCATACACAACAAACCAAAGTGACCGTATGTGAGCATTTATTCTCCTAGAATCAGACAGACAGCCTGAAACTGACCATATATAACCTATATCTTCCTCAGACCACAGGTTACTCTACTGCAGTGTTTCCCAAAGTGGGTCCCGTGGATCCCTTGAGTCCCCACGTACTAATTTTGTGGTTCCGCAAGAGAAGAAGAACATTAAAATAAGATTAGCTGCACTATTTTCATAGAAATGCATTAAACTTGACTAAACCATTAATGTAAGATGTCAAATTTTCTTATCTAAAATACAAATCTAATTTAAAACAGCTTTAGGCATCATAATCCATAAAAAGTTCTTAATGGTTCCACAAGAAAAAAAGTTTGAGAAATGCTGCCCTAGTGCAACTGATAATTCCACTGTTTTTATAGTTAAAAGAAACTTCGCCCAAAGAATAGTTTTTAAATTTTATGTTAGAAATGCAGCAAGTGCAATTTCCGCTTCTTTTCTCTATAGATATACATTTTATTTTTTAAACTAGTTATCGTTCACGTTCACAACAATGTATTATACATTGTTAAAATAAGCTCATAGAATTACGGGGATTTCAGACTTATTTAAAAGTGACTGAATTTGTCTATCTAAGTGAGTCAAAGCACAATAATTCTCTTCGGCTTGCAAATATTGATGCAGTTTTATTATTTAATGCAAACATTATTTTGTAAATATAAGATTTATAAAACATTATAAACAACTCGTGTTAGTATAAGTAATAGTAAAAAACGTACTTCATTCACTTTCGTAAAAAAAGTTGCACTCATAACGGTTGCTGTCTAAATAAATATTTATTAATAATAAAAAGTACATATAACTATTAGGTAAAACATAATTTTTAATACAAGATAAAAAAATTAAACTTTTGCTTGAAGCATACAAAAGAATATATTTTGCAGAATTTTAGAATGACTCATTAACATATCAGAAATAATGCCAAAATAAAGTTCATTCTTCAATAATTTTCATCACTGTTTAAACATACATGTTTAAAATCAGAAGAATGATTCAAATGAAATATTAAAAATAAGGATTGCCATTGAAACTTTTAAAAATGACTTTTTAAAAAAAAATAAATGTTAGAAATAAGTATTTTTATATTATTTTATTATTAATTATTTGATTTCTGCTGCCTTTTTGTTTGAATTTTTGCTATCTAGGATTTTTCTATATTTGTAGTTAAAAATGATTTTACTCAATATTTTAATTTATTTTAAAATGAGTATTGTAGGTTTGACGAAAACGTATGCAATAAAATAAATGTCTGTTTAGTCACAGAAAGCTAACAATAATTATTTATACATAGACTAACAATACAAAAATTTGAAGTACTAAAAAAATGTTATATATTATATATTTCATATTCATTCATCTTGTCCATAATCAATAGGGAACGGAAGCATTAAGCTAAATCATTATTATTATTTTTAATTAAAATTAATAACAGCAACGTGATTTCTCATAATGAGTACAAATTAGAACAAATTAAAACGTTTAATTTTTTTTTTTTAACTTTTTTTACTTTTTAGTACTTATTTGAATATCTATAATATCATATATTCTTGATGTATGGTACTTATTTAATAATTTTTGAAAATCAGCATTTGGATATTTAAAATTTTTGTAAATTTCGGATATAACGGACAAAAAAAGCTGGTCAAATGTAAAAAAACCTCCTGTTAATATTATACATGCCTAAATTCAAGTGTCGTCGCATGTAAACAATTTTTAGCAAAACAAAACAACACTTGATTCCTTTTTCAAAGCAGGATTACCAAAAGCTAGCTAGTGTCAAAGTGTCAATATCAAACAGCAACGCCACTTCAGGACGAGTGTCCAAAGACAACTAAATAGAATTTTGTATGTGTTTTGAACTTTTTATTTGTATCTAAACACAGCGTATTTAAAAAAAAGGTTTTCGATTTATTTTAAGCCTATTTTTATAACGGACTTTTGACTTTAACGGACACCACCTCCCCCAATTAGTCCGTTATATCGAGGTTTGACTGTATTTATTTTTATACATACGAAAAAAAAAATTTTGACATTAAATATATATAAAATTATTCTATATTAATAAATAATCAAATGATTTTTATATGGATCTGGGGCTCTATTCTCGAATCACACGAATGAGTAGCGCATGCAAAGTTGACATATTTACTAGTACAATTAACAAAATGTGTATTCTTGAATCAGTAAAGCAAAACGCACACCACTATTTTAGAATGCTTTTAACCGAGAGGCAGGTACCCACAAGAATTGTTTATCTCTCTCACGAGAATTGATTATCTCACTCGTTTGAAATACTAATATAACTGCGGGAAAACTCAAAAGTCACAAATATGAGGCCTAAATAGTGACTTTTATACATTTTATAGCTTGAACTTTTATATATTTATGTATTACCACATTTAATTAGATAAATGTTTCAATCATTTATTTTTATTTGAGTAATATATCGATTTGCATAAAAGGAAACTACTACGTTATGCATATATTGTGAGAATAATTTTATATTTGTGGCTTTTTTATTCTCAAAAAAATTGTTGCAAGAGCGGATCATTATAATATGAGTTATATATCAATCATGCGATTAAAGCAGGCAATTGGTGCTATTGGTTCTTACAAATTCAAAACATGTTACCTATCTTTTATATTTACATTTGTTATTTATTAGTAAATTTTTTAATATCTAATTAATTATGCATCGGCTAATATACCTGTGACAGACTTATTAAAAATTAATCTTATTATGACTGTAATAAAGGTATGCGCGCCGTTTCCCAGATTCTGCACTTTGTCATGTTGTGTTCTGGACTATGGCTATGATTCTATTATTTGGTAATATCCAGTGTTTGTTATAAGTGTCATTTTCTTCATAGTTTTTTATTAATTTTTTATCAATTTCTGAATCAAAATTATTGTTTCATCTCACATTGTAAATTAGTATAATATAATGAAACAAAATATTTAATTACAATAAATAATTTTATATTTAATTTCATATTACTATTTTTTGAAGATTATGTTTGTATCATAAATGTTAAATGCTTGAATTCATGTTCTTGAATAATTTTTTGCAACTTGTTTCCTTATTAAAAGGCCTCATTCTCAAATGTATAAGTGACATTTCACATTCTAGTTTAAAAAATGACTACAAATAACGTTTTGGCATCACACTATAATATCATAATGTAAGTAAAAGTATGGTCTATCTACTAAACGTAAGCAAAAACCAATCACAAGTTCACAATTTGTTGTGACTTGTCACTGTCAATAGAACGCAAATTTGCGATAGATCCGTTTAGTTGCAGCGATTATTTGCAGAGATAGATCACACCTTAAGGCTAATTTGGATAGTATAATTAGAAATTCACAATGCTTTTGTCATTAACTTTCCCTACTCATACAAAATGTCTATTTTTGTATCTTCTCTTTATATTATTGCCACCGGCAAAATATTAAATTTTTGTTTAGGATTAATTTTAATTTGTCTAAACTTGTCAGTAACTTTCACATTGATTGTAACAAGTGACCCAGTGCCGTTTGTAATATTTTTTGTTTTTATGCCAAAAGACGTGTCTCGGACTTAAAGGATGCCATGGACATTGTGTTATGTACATGAATAAACGGTAGTTTATTTACATTTTTATATATGTGCATGAGTGCAAATAATTTACATGTGTAATAATGTCAATCTCTGCTGTTATTTATTTATATAAAGAAATTATTTATTTATATAAAGAAATAACTATTTCTTTTTTCATGTTCATAGAATTTATTATTTTTGACGTTTAAAACACAAATTAATTTATTTTATTATTTTTTATATCATTAAACTAATACAAATTTTCTGTGATTATTAAAATTATTAAACATTCTTCTATAACAAAGATATGAATGTTTTTTAATAGTGT
>JARJEC010086327.1:0-10105 GCA_030264575.1 Tachinus sp. AB-2021 | reverse complement strand
CGGAAATTAAAACTTTATGGTGTTGTTTTTCGCAATGAATTTAGAAACAAATAAAACAAAAATTACTATGTTTTTAACCACAAAAAATTATTTATTAAAAATAAAAATATAGGCGACTCGAGTTTCGACTTACTATCAAGACCTTCATAAATCGAAACTCGAGTCGCCTATATTTTTATTTTTAATAAATATTTTTTTGTGGTTAAAAACAGTAATTTTTATTTTATTTATTTCTAATAGAAATAATCTATTAAACTATTTAAAAAAAGTTTAATCAAATATGTTGGAAATATCATTTATAAAACGCAAGTAAAAAATTAAAATTAATATTTAAATCACAAAATTAAATAGAAAATTATTATAATTTGTTTTATTTTATAATTTAATTTGTTATAAATGAATGTATTTTAAATTTATTAAAAAAACATTCACCTTGCTTATTTTTAATATATTCTTCACATCGATATCACGTTGATATTTGCATGTTTTTATAATGCCTTATCTATGATGTTGTCTATGTATAAATTGCACAATATACTTACCAGTTTTACGGCAGTTTTATAGTAACAATAATTAATTGATTAATTTAATTGTTATTGCAAAAGAAAATTTAATTATACTAATATCGACGTCAAACTTGTTGATTAGTTTGCAAACGTATCCAATAACAATATAGGAGACGATAAGATAAACCAATTTTTATCGCGTTGTCCAAAAACTACCGGTTAAGTAATGTTTTTCCCAAATGTCCGTAAAACAGTGCTAATGCTATTAGAAATACGTTGTCATTTAATCAGATATTTATTTTAAGAAAGCTGCTGTTTATTTTCTAATGTATTTGTGTAATTTAGAAAATATTTAATATGTGAAGATATAAGTAATTAAGTACAAAAGCTTTCGCTTGATCATCATATGGGTATAATGAATGGAATACTTATGACTCAGATAATTTATATTTATTTTAAATTTAAGAATAGATTGTTAAAAATTATTCAATGGCAATCGCTACCTACGCCAAAACGAAAAAGGATATTAAAAGCACATTGTTTTCCTCATTGAAATATTTAGAGATCATACGAACGTTACAATATACTTTGTCCAATGGCGTCCAAGCCATGCACTCAGGGTAATGAAACTTACATCGGCCTCTCCGGCTGTGAGAAGGTTGAATATTCCTGTATCATTGTTTAGTTTTTCTTTGCTATATACGGTGAAAATAGGAATTTATTTTATCGCAATAAAGATAGCTTTTATGAAGTCTGCAACAAAATTTAATGTCGGATCGGATATTACACTGCGAAAATACAAATAACGGGAACGACGAGGGACAAGACAATAAAATTCTTGTTTTTGTTAGTAATTGAAGCTTGAAGCATTTTCCTTATAGCTGGGAAATTGAATTATCTTAAAAAATAATATTGATTAATATTGTAAGTTATAAATTGTATCTGGTATAATATAGTTAAAATTTTTTTTTAAGTTTATAAAAAAGCTTGTTTAATCTTAAAGTACCAAATTTAATGTTGAATAAAATAAATAATATTACCAATTATCACAAACTTCTTATACTTGTGATAGATAATTATTTTTTTCAAGTAAATCTTTATTTGTAAACAAGAAACTAAAAACAAACAATAATATGTTGTTTTATTTGGTTTATTTAGTAATTTAGGAACAAGCAAGCTTTTTTTGTTAAAATTAAAAAATACAAAAGAATTTATCGCGAGTGCATTGCACGGACACGCTGTATTTAAATATATAGGATGGATGTTTGGTTCATTGGTGCATTGGTTGATTTTGAAAGTTCAAGTTGTGATTTTAAATGTTATTTTATTTCCACTTTGATACTTCATTGTACAATGTTTATAATAAATTTATGTTTTTTATATAAAATTATGCTTTCATCCAGCCAAATGGCATGATAACACTTCAATGGAGTGAAGTGAATGATTGAGTATTGGCTATTGCTAATAGGTCCTGGTCACTCCATTGTCGGGCGACGCCACTCAAACGCCCATGAATACCCATCTTTACACAATCACACAACTTGAGGAAATATTTGTTTAGTTTTTCAAACTCTTTACTTGTTTTTTTTTGCCGGGAAAATATTCAAGAATATTGTCTTCATATTACAAACTTTCATTTTTTATGTTTTAATCCTTAATGTAAATTTTCGAACAACTAATTTTGTCGAATGTAATTAAAATATTTACCAATTAATGTTTCAAAATTAATTTTTTTTAATTAAAAATTTTACCATGCGAAGTTTACAATAACACGATTTAATAAATTAAACATCCAATTTAATTTTAGTACTTATAGCTGCTACCCCAAACATTTATTATTTTTTTAAATTTAATCTTTTCGAAAATTAATTAAAAGTTTAAGTGGTCTACCCTAATTGTTAAGAGTCCTTAACCTTTTGATATTATCTTACGAAGCAATATTATTATTTTTATATAATATAATAGTTTTTAACTAACTAATAAATTTTGTTATAATTTTTGATAAGTAAATACAATTTAAATACAAATGCAATTCTAATCAAATCACTTATAAGATGAAATATTTTCAGTAACAAAATTTAATTCAAATATTTGAATTCTTATTTGATTGATGATATTAAACATGAAAGTGATTTGTAAAGGAACATCAAAGGAGAGAATTCTTATGCTACATCCACTTTTCTTTCTTCTTTTATACTTTTGTACAATAAATACAAGTTTTAACGTATTTTATTTTTATTTTTAGGTAAGTCTTCCATTTCATGGTTTGTCATTATTATTGGATTTATGTAAGTAATATTTAATGAAATATGTTTAGGTATACAAAAGTTGGATTTTTGCATTTTTAAAAAATAATATTTGCAAAACTCTGCTATGTTTTCTCTTGAAATAAGTTAAAATAAAAATACTATTTAAAAATGTATTATATTGAATACATTTCATTTAGCAATTAACACCTTTCCTTAAATAAATTAAAATGTGTGTAAAACGTTAGCAGGAAATAATTACTTAAGTGTAAAATATAATATAATTGTCGTGTGAATAAATGAAAAGTCCAATAAAATGAAACACGCGTTTTATGAGTGTAATTGAACTTGAAACATTTTAAATATAGAAATAATACATAAAGATGACTGATAACCATTAATCAGAAAGTGCAATTCTTTGAAGCCCTGTTTATATGAACAAAGCGAAAGAATGTTTCTTTTGCTTAAGAAAATATTTAATTTATCGTCAATTAGAATTGTGGATATTTATTTAAAAAATTAATGAAATTAACCATCTTCTGAAAAGTTTAATATTTTTCAACAATGAATGAAAAATTTCGAAGCAAATTAAAAACATGATAATAGGAGTAAATTTTAACCGAAGCTTTGTCAGTTTAAAACAAAGCAATTAACGTAAAGCTTTTATAAAAATACGGAAGGTTTTTTAAATAAAAAAACATTTTTATTTTAATATTTGAAAAGTAAATATTGTATATATTATACAGTGCCCGCCAAAAAGTGTGCTTTTATTATGAATATCTCAGAAAATGTTGTTTTCTGAAAGTAGTCTAGAAGTAGTATATATATATATATATATATAAATATATATATATATATATATATATATAAATAACGAATAATTGTTTATTAGAAAATAACAAACATAATATAAAATTATACAACCGCCGGGGTGGCATATCCAGTACGGCCGATTTCGAATGTTTTCAAGGCAAGCAACGCCAGGCACGGTCAGCACTTGGATAGGTGATCGCATAAACCCTACCTGTACCATTCGCCATTGGGAAACAATTAATGGCGCACTAGATATCGGAGGCAAATTTCTAGAGTAACAAGCACATACATAAACATGGTTGAAGGATCTCGTGGTCGATGGCCAGTTGGTTAAAACCCAACAAATACAAATACTACTGTAACATTATATAAAGAGAAAATATAAATTTTAAATTAAAAAATGTTTTTAAATGCCGTGAGTGCATTTGAGGACTCGCTCGAAACTTTGTAATTTTGTACCAAGTTTTTCTGCTAATGCTTACTATGTCATTAGTATGCATTAATACCTAATCTTTTGCGTTTTACCTAACCCTACCCAATCTTTACAGGTTGATTTATCAAAAACTTAACTAACAAAATGTTATCTTGCATTCAGTACTTCTTGATTTCATGGAATAAATTATATAAGAAATGTAAATTACTGCTTTGCTTTTCATTTTGTTCAAAATAATAAATATGTTTTTAGTACTTTACTGGTTTTGCTCATCTAGAAATAACTCTGTATTGTACCGTAGCATTTTGCAACGGTGCTGCAATCTTTGCAAGTCAGTCGGTTGTTCAACTTTACGCCTAGATATTTCACTCTTTTTGATTGCGGTACATTATCATTGAGCAGTTTGAGTAGTGTAATCACTGCCGTATTGTTGAACGTCCTGGTGAATGTGATAGATTCAGTCTTGGTGGCGTTCAGCTTTATCTTCCATCTCTAAAAATATTTTATCAATATGTCTGCGTGTGTTTGTACTTGTTTGCTAGACTCAGCAGCGTAGTGTGACTGTGCGTAGACTGTGGATTTTTTGGCCATTAGCCCTGTTTTTGTGTTGAATCTATAGGAATGTGGTTAAAGTAAAGTAGATGATAAACATCTTTGGTGCCAGGATGGTACTTTGAGATACAATTGCTGGTATCATTTGTGGATCCGACCTTAACGGAAAACGATTTTTCAGGTAGATATGAAAGTATGAGGATGCTCATGAAGTCGGACAAATGGTAGTATATGAGTTTATAGGTGAGTCCAGTTAGCCAGACCTTGTCGAACGCCTATTCAATGTCCAGTAAAGTAAAAACATCATGTACTACTTGTTTGGTTTTGAATCCAATTTGGTGGTTTATGATGATTTTGTTCTTTCGAATTTTCCGTTCCAATCAGTTTAGTATGTGTGTATATTAGTGACACATTAGTATGATCTATTTAGGCAGCTTACCCAGTACATTTAGCAGGCTAATCGGTCTATAATTGTTTGGCAAGATTTAATCATTGCCTGGCGTTGGGATGGGCATGTCTGTTGCTGTTTTCTACATTTCCGGGATTTGTGTAAGTTTCACATGTTGTTGATAATGTGAGTTAGTTGTACTATGGCCTTTTTGTAAGGTTTTTTTTAGCGCAGCGTTTGTGATTGTGTCACGAGGTGCTTTTCGTGATTGAAGTCGTTGGACGGTTCGTATGATTTCTGTCAGTGACGTTATATATTTGTGATGATTTGTTAGGGAAATTGTCATAGTTTCCAGGCATTTTTGCACTGTTTTTCAATCAGTCTGTGTTTGTCGGTCATGTCTAGTCTCTGCGCCTCACCAAATAATTCCCCACGAACCTTTGCTTTGTCCTGATCGAACAGGATGTTCTTGCCTATGTGTTGTAGTGCGGGCATAAGGTTGTATTTTGTCTTAAGTCATTTTGTCATTTTCCAGAAGGAGTTGTCTCTTGTCGATTGGTTCTGTAATTTGTTTGTCCATCTGTCGTTCAGACTTTGTATTTTTGTCTTATTTGTTTAAGACCTGACGGCATTGTCTGTCTTCTAGGTTTATTGTTTTTTGTCAAGCCTTTCTAGCTCGGTTTCTTGCTTCAATAAACTCTGAAATGTTGGTAGAAATAAGACTTTATACTGAGTAAATATTCCTTTTTCTGCACAGCTCTGTGTCTGACTAGAATAATAGCTTCTGTCAGCTTAACTGTTTCCATGACAAGTTTATCAGCCGTCTGAATGTCGTTATTTATTATATTATTTGTATCTAAAATTTTGTTCAGTCGTATATTGTTATTATATTGTATTATATATTTGTATCTAAAATTTTCCGAAATTTTATTCAGTATATTGTTCTTATCATGATTTGAAGCGAGAGCAATCCGGGTTATGGTCCGAGTTTTACGTCTTGGATTGTTCGAGGTTGCGAGCAGTTAACCTTTTTCTTAGTTGTCCAGTCAAAGACTGACAGTGTTGATCCATTTGATGGTATATGAGTCCGTTCTAACGTCTGATGACTGATGATGCAATGATAATGTGAAATTAAAGAAAATGTTGATTTTTGTTTATGTAGTTGCGGTGACATTTCCAGGTTTAATGCCGGCCATTTAGGTCTAAAAAACAATACTTTCTGGAACAGTAGTCACTAAACACACTAACCACTAAGCCATTTAGGCGGTTAGGTATTATTACCAACATTATTATAACAAACATAGTAAATTTTAGACTTTGGAAAAGATCAGTTCATTAAACATTTGGCAAGTAAAATTATGGCCGATTTTAAACAACCAAAAAAAATGCCATTTTCAGCTTTAGTTATGGATTATGCAGATATTTTAACTTTATTTAATGGTTTATTATACGCATTTTTTTCTAGATCATTTTTCTTATAAATATTAGATGTTTTCTTAAAAATTTTCTAGTTTTGAACGCCAATACCCAGCAGTCGCAACTTATTATTTTTGAAATTTTCTTCAGCAGTCTTAATCTGAACGATGTTATTTTCGTGTTTTTGTTGTCGAACAGGCACTCATGTTGAATTTAATTTCAACGATCCAGTTTATGAAGTTATGTATGCGTATCGATAATAGATTTGGTAGTTTATTAAGATGTGGTAAACGCTGATGATATTTCAGCATGGCAGCTTTAGACTTACCATTAAAAAAAAAACAAAAACTAAAATGAATATAAGTATATTCTTTATTGGTAAACCTTAAAGGCATGTTTAAGATCACAATTCGGTTAACTTATAAGCGGCAATAAAACAGTTTAAAGCCTACTCCTTATAATTTTGAGCAATTGGCTATTTTCTTCTACAATCCATGATTTACTATACTAGCCTTTCCGAATTGTACCAATGTTAATATTTTTTTTGTTTAAAATGATAATTACAAAAGTACTACCCCTAAAGTTAGGAGGATAGAAAGAAAGTAATCTAAAATTCTCCCAGGTATACAAACATTTAGTTTTAAAACAATTGTTTTTAAATGTCTGCCAATGTTTATTTTTTGTAAATTAGTTGAAGTTTACAGTAATGTTTATAACACATTATTTGAGGTGTTTACAACTTCTAATTAAATTGTCATTCATCACCCAAAGTTTTCTTAATAGAAAATAACGTTCCTCTAAAAATTGTTTACTAAAGTCGTTTAATCCTCGAATAAGTTTTCATTCATAGTATTTTAGCAGTCATAATGCCAAACAGTAACAATTTTACATACTAGTAAATAATCGCTTGTTATAAAATAAACTTTATGTACCACGGGTCCAAATACCGTCTCACAAAATTAGCTTGAGACAGCCTTATTGAAAATCTTTTAGCATTTTTAGTTTTCGAGATAGTAACGTCCACATTTGGCCCCGATCTACAAATATAATAGTAGTAGAGTACTTTATAGATTTATTGATTTTGTTCAAAAAGACATAGGAAGTATTATAGTTTTATATAATATATGTATAAAAAAACTTAAAACTTGTATGATTCGAATTAAATAAGCTTCTGAGGAGATCCTTTACCATCCCAAGATTAGAAATTTTAAAAATAAAAATAAATGCAATAAAATTGATTTATTTTCAATTTTTTTTAAGTTTCAAGTTTTCAAAAGTTTAGAAAGTGTTTAGTTTAGTTTAATTTAAAAAAAACTCTAATGTAATTTTTATAAAAAAGGTTGGTGATATTTGTTTGGCTAGAAAACTCAACAATTGATTTATAAAAATTCATTAAAGCATGTTGAAATTACTAATTGTATAAAAGCATTTTAGGTTTTTATAAATTCGAGGTGTATAGTTTGACTAGGTTTATAAAAAACAAAAACATAAGAAATAGAAAAAAGTGTATCTTTATACCAGAAAAAACTTAAGTGCATACAAATGCGTATTTAGAAGCTTTTGGCACTTCTAAATATCTTCCAAACAACATTTTCAGATATATTCAAAAATAATACCTCGTCTACGCAAACATAATTTTAGTTTGATGATTGCTTATTAAGTTTGAAATAATGCATAATTTTTTAACGATTTTTCTGAGAAAAATTAAATATTTTTTCACATGTGTCTGATATTCTGGCGGACTGTAAATAAATTAAAAAAAAAACGAAAAGTAAAGAAATTGTAGGTGTAATCAAATTGATTTGTGTATGTAATGTGCAATGACATTGCGTAAACAAAGAAACAATAAACAAGTCAACAAACTCATCAAAATCATAATACACATTTTGATTAATAAAATTATATACTACTTCTTCTCACAATTTACGTCAGCGATACGTTTTTTTCTTTTACTTTGATAAAAAAATTGAAGAAAATAATAGCCATATTGCCACTAATATTCTCAAATTAAAAAATATTAAGTTTAATTGATAAAAACTAACTTCGTCATAAGTAATTAAGAAAAAAACTCGCATGTTTTCTATCGAAATAACTTAATAACAGGCAAGGCATTAAATAAATTATTTCTGTTCCACCTTAATGTAAAATTAAGTAGATGTTTTAAGACGGATTTTCTCGCATGTTTTGCTACCTCCGTGAAATGATTGCGGTTGTAATTGGTACGATTTCAAGTATTGCATTTTCTCCAAAAATTCTAATGATTTATTATTATTATGTTGACGGAACAATTTTGTACAAATTGTCGGGATCATAATCAGTTTCGGATAAATCGTGTTATTACGAATGTTTCTGTATTTTAACTTGGTTTTTACTATAATAACATAATTGTAAAATAAACATCGATATTTAAAATAAATGCTGTTTTATTATTTTCACCAAAAATCATTTCGGTAAAATAATTATAAAGCCGTTATAAGAATATTTATTTTTTATTTTACATAAATACAGTACAATAAATAAAAAGCTGCGACTTATTTTATTTCCCAAAAATTTTTAATAAAGGTTAATTCATTTAGAAATATTTAATTTGAAAATCCAAATAAGTTAACAATTACGTAATTACAAAATAGACCATTGTGATATTATTAGTAATTTAGTAATATAAATATTGATTGTTGATTGACCCTACTATATAATGTCCACGATTTACACCGCTTAAAAAAACTTTAAAGGCTAACTAATCGAATTAAAGAATCAGCAATAGAACTGGTTTAGATATAATTTGATTATGTACTACAAATGAATCATGTACCATTTTTTATCAATTGCAGAAAACAAATAACTGAGAAAATAGGTTAAAAAAATAAAATTATTAAATAGAAAAATTGTTAAAGTGATATATTTCGGGTCTGAACAGGAAAACAAAACTTTTTAGGTTTGGTTTGTGTTTAATTCTCAACATAGTCTCCATTTATGTCAACAGACTTGTTCCAATCATCTTCTAAGGTTGTTATGCCAGACTGATAGGTGGTTTTGTAGAGGGCCTCGAAATAGTTATTACACCATCGATGAGTTTATTGAGAATATTGTTCCCAAAACTCTTTCCATCGAACCACTTTTTAAGATTTAAAAACAGCTGGCGAAGCAATTCGATTTTTAATTGATGGATTTTAGCCATCGCAATGAGCGACGTGTGAACCGTGGCATTGTATTGAAATCACTTGAAACGTTTATTGAGATTGACTGTTGTTATACAAAAAAGCATATTGTGAATAATTTGTAAGGCAACCTGATAAAATCACGCAATGCCATCATAATATTGCGCATTATGGCTTTGTATCTATATTTCACTCCACTCTCGTAATACATAATGTAGTAACAAAATTTCAAATCGATAATCATAATATTCTCTTCTAAGACGGATGCATAAATCCATTCGTCTTGGAACCAGGGCTGTGGAGTCGCTGTATAATTGTCCGGTTCCGACTTACACTCCAAACTTTCCCGTCATAAGTTTTTGCATAATCATTATATACAAAAAATATGGTAATAACAAAATTTACGGAGTCGAGGCTGACTGGTCTTTCGACTCCGATTTCGCAGCTTGAACACTTTCTAACAAGGCTACGATATTTTTTGTGGAATTCTGTTCCATTCTGTTCTTGTTGTGGTGTTACTGATAATTATGCAGTTTGTTTAGAGCATTTGATAGTGCTTGAATTTGTCTTTGCAACATTCTATATGTGTTCAG
>JARJEC010086315.1:0-20456 GCA_030264575.1 Tachinus sp. AB-2021 | reverse complement strand
AATTACAAAAATACAAATTAAAATCATATAAAATCGGGATACGCGAACTGTGTCGAACAGACCGACCGAATCCTTCATTACTTTTATACTATCTTACATCAACACATGCCAACGTTCTAATTATTTTATTGCATTTAAAATGATTCTTTTTAATATAATGAACGGATATATATTGTTGTGGGAAAAGTTTTAGTACGCGTTGCGACCCCTAGTGTTTTTTTTAGTGCTACGCATATCAGTCCACAGCGACAATAATAAAATCTAAACTAGTTTTAGCTCAATATGGACAATCAAAACATTGGCCACAATTAAGATTGTATGCCTGATTTAGAGACCAAAAGCCCAAGGAATAGAAGATAATCTCAAGACGGGCCAATAAGTAGTTATTACATCAGAACCTAATTTTAAGATCTAAAATGAGACTAGAAAAAATAATTTGGAAGAAATGTAACAAAACACAACAATCTGTAGAAAACCTGTAATAAATCAAACACATGATTATTACTAAAAGCAATAACAGAAAATAATTAAAAGATTACCTGTTTGGTAATCACGCGCATGTATAGATTGCACATACAAGAAGATATGCAGCAATTTAATCGTTAATCGTTTTTAAATGATTCATTTCATTTTAATTATTAAAGTTTACCGGCCGCATTTCAAATGTATTAAATTGATCAAAATAAACTGACTGGCATTTAAACTCATCATTCAAATATTGATCTTATAGGTGCACAGTTTACGAGTATAATTGATGTATTTTTTTCGTGCATTGAATAATTTGCTTTTGTAAACTGGTCGGTGCCTGAAATTTAAAAACAAATACGGATGCAATATAAAAATTTGAATTTCTAACTGTAATTATGTAATTTTACGAAAAATGATATAGTCAACCGTTACTAACAACGAGATAATTTATAATACAAGATTAGACATAAAAGTACTACTTTTTTATCACAATTTATTTAATTACACCGTGATTGCAGTTTCGACTGAACCTTCCTAATTATGCTCAATTTAAATAACCTAAGTTAACCTGACCCAACCTAAGCTAACGTCGGATGAAGACTAATAAAAATACAAATTTTCTGTTGGAAATGCAGTCAGGATCTGACTAAATAAATTGTGATCAAAAACATAGTAGTTTTATTTCTAATTCAAAATATTTATTTTTATATTCAAAATTTCTTCAAATAAATTATTCTTAACCAAATTTTTTTTATTATGAGCAGCAGCATGTTGTATCTTAATAAAAATATAGGTGGTTAAGAAGAAGTACGTAAATATATCTTCTAGTTGATGTCGATTGTGTAATTTTATACTAATACAATCTAGTTCATTACAGTAGAAGTGTATGAATGTAATTTCTTACATTTTTGGTATATTTTTCTGCGAGTTCTTGATTTAAAATCCAATTGAACGGTCTTTCCCGACAATAATTCAGTTGCACTAGAACATTTTTTTCTTCAAGAAACATATGCCGTCTTAAAGAACATTGGCGAAAGCACCAAAAATGAGACATCGAGGCGTATGTATGTCTCAAAAAATTTAAGTAGTACAAACCCCTTGATACTTTTTTATCTGAGTATGTAAAACTAAAAAGAGTGATTAGAATCCAAATATAACCTTGTATTCAAAGGTGTGTCCTAGATTACAAAATTTTAAAATTTTTATTTTCCAAATTCCGACTCCAAAACCCGACTGTAAGGTCTCTCTCGACAAAAATACGCTTTTCATTAATACTTAATACTTTAAGGAATATGATACCAACATATTAACAAAAGCATCCAGAGTTTGCCTATGCTACGTATTTTTGTCTCTACTACGAACACGTCAAACTCAAAAAATGTAAAATAGACCTTTTTCACAATTTTCTCAGTTTTATTTGTTTTGTAAAACTTGAAATAAGAAGTGCTCAGAATCTAAATATAACTTCGTATTTGAGTCGAGAAAATATCACAGATTACAACATTGCTTTGGATTAACTAACTTTTTTTTAACTTTCTATTTTCAATATTTTGTAAAAAAAACCATTCTGACGTATTAGGTTATTTTATTCCACACAATGAAGCTAATCCTAAAAAATACAAAAAGTTGGTACATTTTTCAATGATGGTGTATTACTTTGCAATAACAAAAACAGACTGTACGTTTTCTCCAGGCAAAATTGAGATTTGCAATTAAACTTTTTTAGCTCAAAGCATCGGTGAAAGCACTCAGAGGCGTATTTCTGTCTCAGCGACACGTCAAAAGCTAGAAATAGTGTAAACCTCTAACGTCATTGCTTGCGACTGGTTTAATTTTAACGCAATGTGGTCATTCTAGATAGTTACGTCAGTATAGAGTTCACTGTTCATGATGCTAGCGACAAATTAAGAAAAAAAATTAAAATATGAGCATCAATAACACGCATAACCATAAGGACATAACCAGTATTACAACTTTATTACTTTTCAAATTATTTTATAATGTAATTTAACTGACAACATATCCCTAATCAAGAAGTTAAAATTTAAATTGAAGGTTAAGATTTTTAAGTAAAATGTCATTAAGTTTTTATAATTTGTAATTTGTATTACTTTTTATGAACTGCTGACTTGTTTCCTAAAAGCGTTATTGAGCGGTTTTGCCTATAATACCGTCCACCAGAATTCAGTTAAACTAAAGTTCAAATTTTTTCTCTGTAAAACCGGAGGACAAAGGGTAGTTTGTCGTTTCACTCAATCGCGCATTAATAACTATTATTGATTTAAATTTAATTAAAACTCTTATTAAATATAATTATATAATTAAACATTTTAATTATAATTGTACGTTGGTAGTTCATTATGATTTGCAACTAATATTTCAGAAATAATCATCATCTGTGCCATCCGTGTGTTACGCCCATGGTACTACTGTAGTTGGTACTACTGGATTTAATTAAAATGTTATTTCATGACATTGGCAACTCTGTGTTATGATTTTGTATGACTCAACATAACCACACTTTTTAAAAATCAACTGATTTATCTTGGAGCATAAAATACAGTTTAATTTATCATTAGTTGTGATTTATATATTTATTTTGTAAACAATGTCGTTTTCTTTTGGTGCGAAGTAAGTTATTTAATTTAAGTAATTATATTTTTTTTAATATTCTATATTATATTTTAGAACTGGCTTCGGGACTACACAAACATTTGGAGCTGCAGCAACTCCTACACAAAACACATTCGGTGCAGCTGCACAGCCTGCTCAACCTGGTTTATTCGGAGCTGCAACATGTCAGCCAAGCACAGGTATACCTTTAACAACTACCGCACTATATAAAGCAACTATTTTTCATATTTGAATAGAAACTGATCTAAATCGCTTTTTTCTTGCAAATTCCTATAATATCAGTACGGCACGGAAATTATATTGATGATTTAAAAAAATCATTTAGTTTTTCCAGCTCTACATTCATTATTTTACAATGAATAGAATTCTTAAACAATTTGAGCCCCATCATAGAATAAAAAAATTTTGTCACACGAGCCATTTTTATGGCTCTAGCCACTCTATTTCAGTAAAAAATAAGACATGTTGAGCCAACAAGCAAAAGTAGTAATCACGTGAACATCACACACTAAGAAATCTGATTTAAATGGGTAGTATTTGGTGATGCACAAATTTCTTCCGATGCTTAAGTGCTTGTATACATGCCCTGTGTCCTGGGTAATATTGTCTATTGATAGAGACAAGATTATGTGCTTTAAAATTTCAGCAACCAATGATTGACTGGTTTGCATGTGCTTTTAGTTACATGCTTTTTTTGGCACAGTTATAGTCTAGAGTGAGATACGGCATGTAAATGCAATATCCTTAGTACAAATCTGTGTGTTATATGTGCATTATATCTCATAGCGCTCAACATGTTGATCTAATTGATTTCTAACTATTGCTACAATATGGTGCAACATGCTGTAAGTGAATCATTAGTATTGTTATCAAGTTTTGATTTGTTTGATTAAACTTTTAATTGTTTTAAAATAGTAAATTGATATACCTTTTTATACTTATTTAAAAAAAATCCAGAAAGATGTTACTATTAATCACTTGAATTTACTCTTGTTTTTGCGCCATTTCAGTTTCTTGTCATTTCTATTGTCACTTACCCCTTTAAATTGTGTTAGATGGTTTTTAAGCAGAACCGGTTAACTCTGGATATTCATATTTACTCAATATTTTTAGCGTGCTCATAAAATTAATCCTTTATACCAATTTTTCCAAAATAAATAGATGGAGTTAAGTGGGGAAATAGTATCAAAATTTAGAAACATTAAAATTAATTACAGTTTCATAGAATATAATGCATGCAGCTTGGAATATTTGAAATGCCTAAACACATCAATCGTATGTATGTGTGCATTTGAAGACATAATGTTGCCAAATATTTTTGCAATTCAAATTATCATGTTGATGCATCATCGATCTCCAGAGACCGATGGGGAGACATTTATTCCTTGTGCGGGATTTTTTGCCAAACTTTTAATATGTGCGGCTTATGTAATTTGTTTATGGTTTATTGGTTTCCGTAGACTTTTACCGCACACACCAAAAGTTGCGTCTCATTAGACTGATAACACACCACAGAGTAGAAAACATTGTTTAGCGATGACAAAGGTTTTTGACAAATCAATTAATATTGGAATAAATGAATGATATGTAATATTCTTACACTCCAGAATATATATAATCCAGGGACTCCTTAGCTTTGAAGGCTCCGAAGCTTGAACTTTATAAGTTAACATTTTCCTCAAAATATGTCCATATTTTCTACTTATTGTGCCATTTTTAGCCATCTTGTACATGTATTTTGTGCTATTTTTTCTACATTTTCTAACATTTGTCAATTTTTACACATTTTCTGGTATTTTTCTTTTTTGTCACATTTCTTTAATAGTTTTTACATATTTATCTATATCACTTATTGATATTTGTTAGATTAACTAACATTTTTGAAGGGGTATTATTTTTCAAGGCCGCTTTACACGAATGCAACGTTTCATGACGCTTTTGGGTTATAAAACGTTGCATTTGTAGAGAAAGAGAGATAAAAAATGAAGATGTAAAATTGATAGTGAAATTGGAAATGGAAGGGTGACCCCTGAAGATCCACTTAGGGGTCACCCTTTTCAAACGTCTAACTATAGACCAGCCAGTACACGGAGTAATACCTGCACGTGCAAACCAGTCAATCAGTTGCTAATGGTTGTTGAAATTTTTAAGCTCAACAGGCAATATTACACAGCACGTAAGGCATGTAACAAGCTCCTAAACTTTGTAAGAAATTTGTGCATCAACGGAAGGTACCATTTAAATTAGCCTCGTCCTCTGTGCACGTTTGTATTTTTGTTGGGTGGCTATTGTATAAAATTGACACTAATATCACTTTAGTTTGTTTGGTCAATTGAGAAAACACTAAATTCATATTACATGAATCTTCAATTCTTTAAATAGGAAAGTTTCATTCGTTTTATTTTGCAGAATTTTGTCTTACAATCTAGGGTACTAACTCTAACTAACTATACTCTTATGAATAATAATTGACAATTGTAACACAAACTACTTTTTTAATTATTTCAGCATTATCATTTGGTTTGCCTGCCAGTAGTACACCAGCTACAGGTTTATTTGGATCTAACCCGGCACCTTCCGGTGGTTTGAATTTTGGCGCACCTACTAATGTTGTAGCACCATCCTTTGGTGCCCCAACAGCTGCACCAACATTTGGAACACAAGCTCCAACTGCCGCACCAACTTTTGGAGCACCAAATCCAACAGCTGCATCAATGTTTGGTGCTACCACAAGCACAGCTCCTACTTTTGGAGGTGTTGCCACTGTTGCACCAACATTTGGTGCACCGATAGCAAGTGTTGCTCCAACATTTGCCGCTACAGCATCTGCTCTACCAACATTTGGTGCTACGGCAGCTGCTGCACCACCATTTGGAGCTGCAGCCAGTGTGGCGCCTACATTTGGTGCAGCCGTGAGTACAGCACCACAATTTGGAGCCAATACTGGGTTATCATTTGGTACGCCAACATCCGTATCAAATGCAAATACTGGCTTATCTTTTGGAACTACCCAAACACCAGGATTTTCATTGGGAACACCTAAAACCGGTTTAAGTTTTGGTACACCTACTGCAAGTACTGGATTAACTTTAGGAACACCTGCATCTACAGCTCCAGCATTTTCACTAGGCGGGCCAACTTCTACACTTGGTGGTGGTATTGGTTTATCTACATCAACAGCTCCCCCCTTAAATTTTGGAAGTACACCCGGAACTGGATTAAATTTTGGATTAGGAACTAATACCGCCACTACTTCTTCTGGATTAGCTTTTGGTAAGTTCATTTGTATATAGACATAAACATCTTAAACTTTTAAACTCTTTGCTCTAAATTATTAAGAACAATTATTACTTGTAGTCAACCAGATTTTTATTTTAGACAAGTGCTTAATATTTAGAAAATCCAAAGATAAATTAAAAATAATAAAACTGAGTAAAAAGTTAGATATTATGAAATTGTAGAATAAATTTCATTTTTTCAATTTTAGGTTTTAGTACGCCATGCACTACCACAACCCAAGCAGCACCTATAGGTTTAGGAGGTGTGGCTAACAGTACACCTTCTCAAAATTCGGCCACGGCCAAAACCGAGCAAGCGCCGAAAGATCAGAACCTTCCGAATGAAATCCAGCAAACAGTTGATAATTTCAAAAATTTTGTCAAACAACAGAAAACTTTCAGTTCAGATGTAGCGCGGTGTTCGATAAAGGAATTTAAACAAGTCGAATCTGATATTGATGCTGTCAGTACTTTATTAAATGATGTTGAGAAACAATTGCATATGAATAAGATTACCGCCGAGAAATTAAAATATGACACTGCAAGGGGTTTGCAACAAGTGGAAATAGCTCAACGAACGTATGACACACCCTTGGGGTTGCAGTATGAAAACAATGCACCTTTGCAGTTCTTTATGGAATTAGTCGATAATTTTGAAAGGGAAATGCAAAATATGAAATTACAAATAGAAAATACTGATAAGTATTTTAAGAATATTGGCAATTGCACTCCATTAAGTTCACAAGGTTTGTACGATTTTAAATATTTTTGAAACTTTTATAGAAAGGTAGCGAGTTCAATAAAATTAAACGGTATTTAAGTGGACGAATACTAATTTTACTACGGACGTGTACGAAACATCCGCTTTATACTTTTGCTAATACGGCTGTGCATAAGTAAGAGAGAGATAGAAATATGATTTTATATATTTTATAGTTCTTTAAAAAATTTACATATTTGGATATTTGTTGAATTTCTTGCAGAAACTTTATATTTTATACTGGGTTGTTCAAAATAATGTAACTTCAATAAAACATAATGTATATATTTAATATGGGTTTGTTCAAAATAATGGATATGTTTCAATATTTAATGAATGTTTTGCAAAAACTTATATATATATATATAACAGGGTTGTTCAAAATAATAGACACATTTAGATGTTTGATGAATTTTTTCCAAAAACTTTTGATTTTATTTATTTTGAATAACTTGTTATTCAAAATAGTGTATATATTTAATATGGGATTGTTTAAAATAATTGACATATTTATATTTAAACAGAATTGTTTAAAATAAAGAACAAATTTAGATATTTGATTTTTTTAATTACTTTTATTAATGTTAATTTTTTTATTAAAAATTTATTTGTTTAGAATTGGCAATGGGTATGAGAAGAATACATGAAACATTTGTTGCACTGGCCGGCCGATTGCAGTCCGTACACACTCAAGTTGAAGCACAGAAAGAGCAGTATTTGAATTTCCGCAGGCATATGCTGAATGATGCCACTGATGTCTTTGAAAAGACTAACAAAGAAGCAGATGTTCTAAATTTTGCTATATGTAATTATAATATACAACCTCCCAAAGTCGCAACAGGTCCAACTCCTTTTAATTCAATTGGTCATCCTAGTGTTATCCAAGCAGCAGCGCAGAGCAACCCTCCACCTGCTTACCAACCGAGCAACGCATTTGCTGGTGAGTGAAATGTTATATTTAAATGCATAATTATTCTCGATAAAATACAATTTCACCTTGAAATATTCTTATAATAAAAATTTTATACTTGCCCGCCTCAACAAACCAATCGTGTGCGTGAGTACATTCGCACACACAAACTTCTATTATTTTCATAATGCAAGGGATAAACAGCGCTAGGTAACTTAAAACACGCTGTCTATTTAAAGTTACGTCTCTGTTACGAGCGTACGCTCCAAAACTGTTGAAAAATGTGTTCGTGTGAATGGCGCTATTGTAATTTTAACGATATATTCTTATTTTTGTTGTGAAAAACAAAAATTGATAGTCATACAGTGTAAACCTGACTTTATAGAAACCGATTTTAGGTATTAAAAATTGCATTGAAAAATAATGAAACTTTTACATGAATGTTTTTCTTCTATAAAAACATATAATAAAAAAATTGTGGTGAGGCGTATTCCCAGACTCAACATATATGCCAATCAATCATTAGAAACAAAAATAGTATATATAAAGTATGTGTTTTGAAAAATGGTAAACCTGCTGAAGTAACGTACCCTTGGTTTTAAGCATTGCATTATTGTCATTTGGAAAAGTTGAACTGGGGTGCAAAAGGTGCAAATCCACCACACTGAACGACATGCGGCATGAAACTTGTTTTCTAATCTAGGCAAACAACCATCGCTACAAAGTTTAATAATGTTGCCCAAAAGTTGAACTGGGGTGCAAAAAGTGCAAATCCACCACACTGAACGACATGCGGCATGAAACTTGTTTTCTAATCTAGGCAAACAACCATCGCTACAAAGTTTAATAAGTCTCTGCTGAATTTGTTTCCATAATCTATGTGCACGATAGGAACCACACTGATTTGGCCACTCTTGGATAACAACATTAATACATGGCATTAACCGCCTCTGTGGATTTTATAGACGGTTGTAAATATAAACCATTTACTCTTTTTCTGGTATAATGATGGGCTTTGTTATGTGCCAAATTCATTCAAGTTTTTATAATCATTAATCAAATCATCTGACGTCATCAATTATATATGATAATTATCATAGACCACCAACCTACATTATATAGATGAGCGAGATCTGCATATTTCTTAAGAACCATTCTATTTAGTTATGGACATTACCGCCACAGCGGTAGTGTCGCATATAGGGAGGGGGGTACGTGGGAAGTTTAAATGATTTACGGATTAAATTGTGAAATTATGGTAAAGTGTTATGTAACAAACTGCGTCACAACGAAATAGGAGAAATTTTAAACTTTGCAAATTTTCCATAGATAATAATGTAAGTGATCTTTAATTTTATTTAAGTAGATATTCCATATTCTAAAATTAACAAAAGTAGCATCTAATGGATGTTGATTTCAATGCTTGGTTTGTAGAGGATTGCTAAAAAGCTCAATTTTAAAAAATGTCTTTTTATTTTTATTACTGATATAAAAATTATTATAAAATCGGCTCTAAAATATTAAAAGTCCGATTTTGCATATATTTAGATAATTTGAATTTTCATTCCAAGCGACTGAAAAGTGCAAATTTTCAAATGTTGGACTTTTACTTAACATACGATAGATCACTTACATTTTTATCCATGGGAAATTTACGAAATATGAAACATATCACTCTTTGCTACACTGCACTTTATTAGTTTGTATTAATTAGCGAGAAGCTAATGACAGGTGATCATATCTAATTTTTTGACAAATAATGAAGTTTAAAATAATTTTTATGTCTGGTTATGTTCAATTCGTCATGACGTCATAATACTGGTAGCGCTAAAAGTGGTAGTGTCTCCCAACTATACATTGATACCATTATAGGCAACCAAGTATATCACTGATAAAATTATATTGGTTAGGTTGGAAGATGTCGATGCATTGCGGTCAAAAGTATGCAGGACTTATAACCAAATCTCAGGGAGAATCCGACACTACTACACAGTAGTATCGGATTCTCCTTGTGAATGGGGCATACCGACTAAGTAACCTCCTTGCGAAGTTTTTGCAACATATGTTGTTGCATGGACCTTCGTCGGATTTGTTTCGAGACGGACGGTAGAATATTTATAGTGCGCTGGCGCATACCTTGGTTTTGACTGAAGGTTGTGGCGGAGTGGTGCAACGGGTCAAACGTCTAACATATTGATAGGACGTTTGTGTCGTTTCTGACTGGGGGACACGTCAATTTCGGTTTCAACAAGCTGGGCTAGATCGGTGTTTGTATGTTCTGCAAGATTTCCGTAGAACTTTTTGGCTAATTTACTGATAAGGTCTAAGGTGGAAGGGATATTGATATCGTTGCGTATTTAGATATTACGAACGTATTAGGGGGCGTCCAATATTTGACGCAGCATGTTGCTTTGAAAGGCTTCAATGCCGACTTTTTGAGTTTTCGATGTCGTTCCCCAGACAGCGCAGGCATACGTCAGCTGGGGGCGGATGATCGAAGTGTAAAGACGGAGTTTGTTACGTACGGACATGGCGCTGCCGCGCCTTAAGACTGATATTAGGCAATTTGAGGCCATCCTCGCTTTACCTAGTACCATGTCGATGTGTTTTTTGAAGCTAAGGCGTTTATCTAGTACGACGCCAAGATATTTTGCCGGACCCGCCCACGAAATCGGCGACGCGTTAAGCTATACGTTTTTGTGGGGAGGACGTCTGCCACGGGAAAAGAGGACAGATTTACTTTTGTCGGGATTGATTGTGACTCTCCAGTCGTTGAGCCATTTTTTTAGTTGGTCTGTTGCGACATGCAACTTGATAGTAACTTGGCTAGGACGGAAATTGGGCAATTTTTACACCAAGAACTGTTAGGGCAAGATCGGCAACAAAGAGATTAAAGACAATCGGCTACATGATAGATCCCTGCGGAACCACCGCAGTGATGGGAGGGGACGAAGAAATATGGCCGTTTAGTTTGACAGCCAGTGTCCTATTTCGGAGAAAAGAAGCAAATAGCTTGATGAGCTTGGGTGCGAATTTGAAACTGTGGAGTTTGAGCAGGAGACCCTGATGCCAGAGCTTGTCAAAGACCTTGTCGACATCGAAGAAAATTATCCCCATAACTTTCTTGCTTCGAAAGGCCCTGGCGACAATGTCGGTAACCCGGACCAACTGGTGGACTGCAGAATGCTACTTCCGGAAACCGTGTTGGTAGTCCGGAAGGAGACCTGCTGCGTCAATGTTCTTGGATCTTGTCCAAGATGGCACATAATTACTGAGGGAAACAGGTGTTTTTATACCACCAACGAGTTCCCCTTCTACGGTATGCCCACGTAGATGCTCGGAGTTATTATAATGTAGGGAGGGGAGGTCCTACAGTGCCTTATGGAATGGATTGTGAATAATAGATTTCCACCTCTTTCAGAAAAAAAGCTGGCAGGCACTAATGAGTGGTACTGTACACAAAAGCACTTCGAAGCACAACCATGTTATTGTGTTAAGAAAGCGCAACAGTCATTGGGAGAACCTAACTCTAGATATGAATATTATAAATAATAATTATTTACAATTTAAATTTTAAAAAATTGTAATAAAGATATTATAATTATTAAATAATTACTACGCCATTATTCCATTTCTGAAAAAAATAAATGTATGATATCGTCGTTGACACCACGCTGGAGAGCAAAGAAAATTGGTGGAATATATGCTATATGCAATTATGAGAACGGAGGAAGAGAATGAAAGAACAGGCAACAGTAACACCATAATATCCCGCTATTGTTTGGAGTATCTGGATGACGGGTTTTAGCCGGTAGGCGTCAGGTCACTTTTGCGCATTTCAGATGAATTCGGCATATTTTTTGAAACTTTCTAGTCATTAATAAAGTTAATGTAACCTAATATAATCTGTAAGGCCTTTTAATGGGACACTCGAAATTTATTAGGTTATAGCAGCCATCTCGTTAAAGCAACATGGATTTAATTTGTTAGACATTATACAGTAGTGTGCGGTAAATAATAGTGAAAGGTTATATTCCTGAAGAACGTGTGCAAATTTTATTACTAGTATCAGTATTTCGTTTAAGAAACATGGTTATCTACCGCGGCGGCATCGTGACTCTTTTCCTTGGGGCTATATTAAATTCCAGGTTTATTTGAATAAACCGCAAATAATTGATCAAAGTCAACATAATGAACAACAGCCAATAAATTTAGAAAGATTTATGCGAGAAAATCATCAAAAATTGAATTTCCTGTATACGTGCATTTAAGCAAAGCCATGGCCAGATTCGAACAAAGTTATATTCTATAATTAATATATAATATTGATTATCAATTATTATAATCGGTTAAAAGGACTTTATAAATTGCAAAACCCGTCTTTATACCAGAAAATGTGTAACCTTCTGTCAGTTCTAAATAACTTTAGAAATAATATTTTCACATATTTTAAATAACGGGGGTACTTTACTCTTATGCCGTTTTACTGTTTTCATACTTTTTCTACTTAAGGAGTACCTAGTCAATTACACACAGTTTACAACAAGGATAAGCAGCATCAGTCTCGTTTTTTGATTTGATGTTACGTTAATGTCATCGAAAAAAACTTTGAAACATCTTACAAATTTTTCAAATTAACCGAAAATTAAAATTTTGCCCAAAAGGGGAAATGTAGTTATTTTGAAGTACTTTGACAGTGGCAGTTGCAATGTTTTCCCCATTTCAGCATTTCAAAAACGCCGTCTGATTTTTGATTGTCTATATTACGTAACATCTTAAAAATATGGTCACGTCAAAACGACAACTAACAAAGTATAGTGATATTTGAGTCGCTTAGAATCAAAACCGAACATGTCACATTTTAAATTAATTAATTCTGCACAGTTTTCTTTGGTAAATAATTTGAGTTTCTAATAAATATGAAAAAAAACTCATTCTGCAAGGGTTCTTTATTTTTTTATAGAAATGCATTTTCAAAATGTTGCATTCTTTAGAATAAGGTAAATGTGCGATAGCAATATATTCAAAATTGGACAGATGTGACATCTCCGTTTTTTATTCTGAGTACCTGATTTATTTTGAATAAAATTTTGGAACGAGTTAAATAATTTATTGCCAAAAAAATCAAAGGCTAAGGTATATAATACACAAAATTATAATTTGTTTAAATATTAAATGAAGTCGTAGAAAAATTATAGTAAACAACTGAAGTTGTAAAGTAAAATTGTTTTTTTCTCTAAATAATTGTATAAAATTTCGATTCTTGTCAGAAAAAAATGAATTTTTGAGTTCACATTCCTCGTAAAGACGTTTTAATTAAAAAAATCGGAACCTATCCCATTTTTTAAGTAAAACTCAAATCGGAATGAAACCATTCACTTGAACCGTTTTCGAGTGCCTGGTTAACAGTTAAATTCGTTGGTACAATATTCAATTTTAATATTATTTATTTCAGGTTTTCCTGCATCATTGAATCTAGGAGGTGGGAACAATACTGGCCTACTATTTGGTTCAAACACATTTGGACAACCAAATCAATCAAGCTTCCAATTGCAGAAACCACCATCTGGTAACAAACGAGGCAAACAATGAAAATATCTAAATATAGGATAATGATTTGTTAACACTTTACAAAAAAATAACATAAAGACTACGTGTTTAAAGTGATATAATTATAAAATTTTTAAAATTTAATAAATTTTTTACAGTATAATAGTAGATATAACATTTAATCATAATATATGTTTAAAATAATTTCCAGCTTTTTTCGGTTTCGATTCAATTTATGGGCATAAATAATTCTACATTACTATCAATTTATTATGTACAATGATGTCGTGATCACTTAGTAAGACCGACAATTGTCATAGCTGGCCATTGTGATTATTTTATTTATTTAGCACATAATATAAAATTGATTAATAAATATCAAGTGATATGACAAACACTAAAAATTAATTAATGCTGTTAGTACTCCAAATGAAATAATCCTCCTTGATCCATTAAATGGCTCCTACTTGGAGGACTGGTATTAATAATTGGAAAGCATCTTGAATATATCTACTACTATTGGCTGCCTGTAACAAAGAAAAAATATAATTAATAATGGTTTTTAAAATTATACACAATTAAATAATTATTTATATATCAAATTTACTTTGCTATTTGTAAATGCATGTGTAATAACATAAATATAATCACATATATTGTATTAGTGAATTTTATAACAAACGCAGGCAGAAGGTAAATTTTTGCATGTGCATGAAAGCATGATTGATTTTTTAAATTTATGCACATTTATTTAGTATAATTTAGGTTAGTCAGAATTAACGAAACCCCTAAATAATTTCCTAAGCACAAAAAAATCAGTTTTGTATATAGTTGTAAAAAACTTTTTAAAATAATTTAAATATATTTTTAATATACAGGGTTAATTTTATTATGCAAATTTGATACTTGTTCTTTTTTAAAATTAAACAGAAAGTTTTTACTTCTAAAATTTATTTGTAGGAACAATTGTGCGTCACGCAGTAGATGTGACTGCGTCAGTCTGCTCGTACTGCGCGCTGAACAACCTGTGTGTCGCTCAGGGTGACTATAATCCCGTACCAGTGAACTCTATGCTGGCGTAATTAGAACTTTCGCGTAATAGCGACAAAGTGAAGATTTTTATGTGTACACATGTATGCTATGGCGATGGCGGATCGGATTTATTCGGAAACCGGTCGTCATTTCGCGATAGAGTCAAGTGACTGCGTGTATACTCCCCTGTGTATATGTGTGCTTGAGTCACGCAGACTGCCTTTGCATAAGCTTGAACAAGCTACGATGTTTACGTATCTTTCGTGAGCACAGCGATATACAAATCAAATATTGTTTATGTATTATACAAACCACCGTTCTTAGGGCTTAGCATCTCTTTCTAACTTATTAGATCTTATGAGGGATAACATATAGGAACGCACTATAATATAAGAAAAGGATACAACTCTATGCATATTATCCATGCAACAGAGAAAAGTCCATAACGTTATCGCTTGCCCCTATCTCAGTTTTGACGCATTGGTGGAGCCTTTCCAGTAACTTCAGTATCGAGTTTACTGGCTCATACAAGCCACAACGTTTCTACATCCTTCCTGAGCACAGCGACACACATCACAATTTTTTTATTTATAAGCAATTAATCTACATTCATCAACTTAAAATTAAGAATATTTTCCGAAACAAATCACACATTTCCTTTCATTCAACGAATATAAAATATCAAAATCAAAAACGATTTAATAGAATTAAAGTAAATGTTCAAACAGCCATCTTTGAGGCTTTGATTTTCCACAACGTAATGAAGTTTTTTCCTTTTATTACTTATGGCTATTTCTTTGTTTTTGATCACTTTTATTACCCACTTAATCAATCAATTGTGATATAACTCGTACTTCTTCCTGCTATTATCACTACCTCCGTCTTCCAAAAATCAAGTTGGGGGCATTTTCCAACTAGACCGATATTTATCTGATTGAATTCGGCGTCTGCCACGGCCCGCAGCGTGTTTTTGCTTTGTTCTGCATTCCGAAATTCTAGGTCATAGATTTAACTCTAGGCGTAACCTATTAAGTGTTTTCGTGATAGATGCAATAATTCTGTCTACAGGTACTCGCATACTAAGTAGTGAATACCTTTTTGCTGGCACCGTATTCTTTTTCACAGTGACGTTAAAAGGGCCTGTTTCCTTCTACACGGCATGCGCAGGACACGGAAAAAGTTTTTGTTTCGGCTCTCGGAAAACATCTTATTCAATAAATTGAGGTACACTTCAAAACAATACGGAAGCATCGCCAAAGTCGCAAAAACTCGTGCTATTGCCATGAAAAGAGTAGGTACACGGAATTGCCTTACGAGAATTAAACAAAAATAGTGGAGTACTACTGTACCCAGGAAGGATGTAAACATCGTGGATTTTACGAGTTTAGTGTGGGAAATATAAGATTACGCAAATAGTATGCGCAGAAGCGCTGCATACACACTGACGCAGTCAGATCTACATGGCTAACGCGTGACGCTCCATTTCCCAAGAAGCCCATACCGCAGAGTCATCGTATATACGTTTACACATCAAAATTTAGTCACCAAATACTAAATCGCACAAATTTTAATAGTACATTTTTAGAAACACTAATTTCTGAAAAAAAAGCTGCACTCGTAAACCTCAAAAATATGATGAAGAGGTACCTGAGCAATCGAATCCAAATAGTCATAACCGTATTATTCCAATAATACTCAGTGTTCGGAATCATCCATTATTGGCCGTAGTTTGGAACATACCGGGTGTTCGTAAAATACGGAAACAGTTAAATATCACAAACTGTATACGTTAAAAAAATGTTTCAAACAAAAGTGTAATGGTTTTAAGATCCGGTCGTATGAATTTTAAACGGTGGCAACTTTAAAATCTTAAATTAATCACTCACCAAAACCAAAAGTTGCGTATGTTTTCCCGTAGATCAGAATCAGAATATCTTAAGATATCAAAGTTCCCAACTTTGATATCTTAAGATAATCCCTATTTTTTATTGCATATTCTGATTCTACTGAAAAAAATACGTAACTTTTGGTTTTGGTGAGTGGTTAATCAAAGATTTCAAAGTTGCCGATGTTAAGAAAATTTCATACTACTGGAAGACCCCGTTAAAACCATTACACTATTATTTGAAACATTTTTTTCTCACCCATACGTAAGTTTTTTATCTAAAGGTAAACCCTCATTCTATACTGAATAAAGGTAAATCAGTTCGATCTGTTTGCCACACTTCGCTTGGCCCGATTTTATATCATTTTTATTTATATTTTCGTATTTCGCGGGTTTTGACATTAACTGATATTGATAAAGTGGGTTTTGTTTTCCCCATTTGACCATTTCAAAAGCACCATATATTGGTATTTTATTTCCCTATAGGGAGAAAATTAATAAATCTGTATCATTTTTGTGTTTTCAATTTTTTAATGAAACAAAAGCCAATGTAGATTTTAAAGATCTACATATTAATTTATAGAAAATTTTCTTATAAATTTTATAGTTTTCATATAAATTGACAAAATTCTTCTTTTTGACATTTCTAATGCGCTTTTAAAAGTTAGGTGCTAAAATATCGATCTAAAACCAATTTAATTCAATTTATAGGGTTAAATTACTATAGAATTGAGCAACTACCTATCTTCATTTGTTCATATGTTCAAATCGGGGCCGTTTGTGGCGATTTTTTGAAGAAAATTGACAGCCACGTGTTGCCAACTTAACCAATCGAAACAAATGTTTGGGTGCTCCAACTAGAGCGTACTTCCACCAACATATTCCCCAAACTTCAGCACAATATCTTAATAAGAGTTATGCGTGACTCACACGCACACACATAAACATATATACATATAGACATTTTTCTAAAAACCACTTTTTTAGACTCCGGGACCTCCAAAACGATGTATATTTCCGTTGAAATCTCAATTGCGAATTTTTTGTATGAATCCAATACTTATCCCTATATAGTGGGAAAAGTAAGGTAATGAAACAAATTTGAGATGACATCACAAAATTTATATTATTATTATTATTAACATGAGCAATTCTAGTTCCTAAAAATTACTTCATTAAGGAGCTAGGTGCCGAGAAGCGGTACATGCCCACTTGTTTTGGTGCAGAAAGAGATTTATATATTCCTGAATACGTGATATATTTTAGGACCGTATGCAATTCATACAGATGGCAATACTTTACGGCAGTAAAAACACAATAAATACCCGTTAAGAGAGGTATAGCTCTCAAATGATTGTGACTTTGTCTTTTAATTAATTTCATTTTTGGTAACGGTGAATTATCTAGAAGAGAATAATCTATTCGATTTGATTAGCTTTTAGATTATCTGCATAAAAATGCGTTTGTTTGTGCCTAAAAATCAAGATAAAATATGAGGTTTTTAAATTTCAATAGCACATAAAAAATGAAGAGCAGTTTATACCTTAATTTATTATTTGTATACGAAAGCAAATCTTAAATTTTCATTATTAAATACATAATCGCTTGAGCCCCGACAGTCAAAAACTTCTAAATTTTAGCACGGCACGTCGAGCCTTATTGGCCTCCCTAAGCCTCGATGCGGTATTGCAATCTTTTTCTAAAGTTTTGCTTCACTCTTTTCAGAAATTCAAGCCAAATACTCTAATAATGAGCCGTCTATTTACGAAAATAGACCTCGAAATCAAGCAACCAAAAAACATATTTTGCAACACAATTGAAATTGAGGTGGCAAAGTCCATAGTAGTTAAAACCATACTTTTGCGTGAAATCCGGCGTTAAAAAGGTTACCACCATATGAATGTATCGTTCAGAAATTAATGGTGGCACGTTTGTCAATTTTCGAAAATCATGGAAGTAATTTATCATAAAGCTGGTGTTGATTTTCTTTAGCCGGAAGTTTTGCTTGTTAACACATCCACTAAGATGAAAATGAGCTTGATCAGACATCAATAAAAATAACTGTTTGATTGTCATCATTTTCGAAAATGTGCGAAAATCGCATGCAGAAAGCCACACACACTATATCGCTTAAGAACGACGACTTGGATTTTGCATGGATGGTAGTGCAAATCTATTTAAAAATTCTTAGTAAACTTCTTTCAAAAAATTGTAATGCAATTAAATGCCTTGCTGCTAATCTTCTCGGATTTCTTCCTTCAGCTTAAAACGCGCTCGATAATTTCGGGTGTTTTAACTGTATGTCAACATCCAGCAAATTATGAGCAAATATTCGTCCTAATTTGAATTATATACTTGCACCCTTCTGCACAAACGTGCTTTTTCATGTTCACAACTGATAAGGGTTCGTATATAGCTTTTTAACTACGATACGCCTTGATTAATTTAAAAGTTATCCATGATTTATTAAACTAACATATATAAACGCAGACAAATCGGACAATAGAATTGTTAATATTAAAATAATGTTTTTGCAACAGTCTACTAAAAATAGGTGACAATATCTATAATTGTTGACAACATCATCGACAGCTAACATCGAAAGTTGCTAGCTCTTGGTGTGGTGATTAGGGCCGGCTAAACCAAGAAGCGACCCCGTCCTCTCCGGCGATGCACATATTAGCCACAAGAAATCATTTATAATTAATAATCTGTTGATGTTTTTAAATATTGTTGTTTTTTCTTGTTGATTCTCAACTTTAAAGACCCATAACTACCATATTACAATTTCAAAAATTATTAATTAAATACATAATACATATTTATATTATGTAATTACAAATATTGTGAAAATAATTTAGTTTTGAGATAAAATGTATAAAACAGTTACGTAATATTAAATCTTCTTTAAATTAATTAATATTAACAACAATAAATGAACTTACAATTTACTTTTTTTCAAAGTGTTCTTTAACAAAATTCTGGTTTTTATCTCCATACAGTTCGGGAAACCAGCAACCAGGAATCTTGGGTGGAACACCAAACTCGGGTCGCTTATTTTTCTTCTCATCCGGCTTAACTTCGTCTACACTACTCTTAGCTGCACAACTGTTTTCCGCCTCTGCACTTTTCGCCCTGCATTTTTCGCAAGGGGGCGGAATACAACATCCTTTCGAACCCATAATTCCATATTCTGCCGGATTTGGAGGAACGCCACTACAGTGGAAACAAGGATTAGGAACCTCAGAGGAAGGCTTTTCTCCTTTATGTTGATCTTGTTTGTCCATTTTAAATGTTGCTAGTATTATTCTTAATTTAATACTACTATATCACTCAATTTATCACAATGTTTTAAGTGTTATCTTATCAATTCTAGAGATAATGTATGTTGTCAATTAATATAGCGCAATATAATAGTTTTCTATGAGCCCGTATATTTCAGAGTATTATGATTAAACTAAAAATGCCTGGCAAGTATCCAACTCAATGAGCAACTTCATTGTATATTTATTTTAATGTGAATACCCCCAAAATAGATTAATGCAAACATATTCAATATTAAATTTCTACTTAGTTCAAATTGGAATAAACATTACACAATATATAATAAAATAGGTAGATTTCTTATGTAAACGTATTTCGTAATAATATATTTTATATAATACACTATCTTCAGAAAATGTTTAGTGTATTCGCAAACAGACAAAATAAAATAACTAGTAAAGAAAAAATCACATTTCTTAATAAATCATGAACAGTTCAATATTTTACAGAATAAATTCAAAAAGTATGATAATTGCAAAACCATAAAATCAAGATTTAATTTTTAAACGAATTTAAAAGGCCAATTAAGTCTGAAGTTTTTGTGGATCTTTTTGCAATTATGTGGAATTTTCATGTATGCGAAATTAGCGAAGATTTTCACTCTGAAAAAATTTT
>JARJEC010086280.1:0-12900 GCA_030264575.1 Tachinus sp. AB-2021 | reverse complement strand
TTTCACTAATAATGTTAACCTATCTCGCTTTTAATAAGTTCATTTGAAAATTTTTTATCTTTTTTTTCTTATATAATTTATGTCTGCTTTTTGTTAATTTTCTTTTGTAACGTCTTATGAAGACTGAGATTCAGTCAAAACTAGTCACGGTGCGGTGTGACTAAATAAAGTGTGATTTAAAAATAGTAGTTTTATATTTTATTGTAGTATTATGAATTATCACATAGTAACGATCAATTCTATCAATTGCCTTACCTTATAATTGACTATTATACTTTATTTTGCATAAAATAAAAATATGTCAATTAATTTTATTTTATTTCTTTTTTTTTTTTAATTTAAGTTTTACAAAATAATCTAACATCAAGACTAACATATGTTAAATACAAACATATTTTTTTTCAATAAATTTGATAAATATTTTTTTATAACTATAACTGAATTGTGAATGAAAAATTCAATGACTGCATAGCCATTTGATTTGGTGTGTGTACAAATATGCAATACAAAAATTATAGCTATTTATAAAGATATTTCATCAAAATGTATTAAATATAAATTAGTGTCAACATGACATTGTGTTAAAGTTCTAAAATGCTTATTTTTGATTAACTAATTGTAGCTATTTTACTGTATTTACACATTTTTGTTTAAATAAAGAAAAACTTGGTTTTAGTAGCTTTAGTAGCGACGCAAGCGATGGCAAGATGTGAAGTTCGTGCGCTATAAATATTAGTAACACTGCCAAATAATATTATAAATTAGTAAAACAACTTTTTATACCACGATTATTAGACAAAATAATACACGCTTGAATATAACTATGTTTTAACAAAAACGGATAATGGAAATGTTTTAGAATCTAAAAAGTATTTGTGTTAGAAAGTTTTTGCACAATGCATGGTGGATACTAAGTTCCGACTAATGCTACAATTATGTTGTTTTTAGTTATTTGAATATCAATTATCGTTTTTTTAATAACACCTCAACCCCCATTTTCATATTTGAATAAAGTTTGTTTGATTTGAAAAATTTATAAAATCAAATTAATTTAAACGTATGTTATAATTAACGTTAAACTTACACTTGTAATACATTTTTTTAAATTAGAACGAGTGATATTTAAATAAAATATAAATAATAGACATTCCTATTTAAAATTTTAAAAAAATACTTGCAAATAATAAATATTAGAAACAAATACTATTTTTTTTTAAATTTTGTATATCGTACAAAAATGCTTAAAATGCTTAAATGAATAATTGAGTTATAGCATTTTACAAACATTGTAAGTAATATGAGTGTACTTATTCACATTCCAAATTAATAACACGAAAAAAAAAACGAAAAAAGTGTTCATAATTCAGTTATATATTTTTCAAAATTCAATTGTTGCAATCTACCGTGGCTGTTTTGCAGAGACCAGAGTAGAGAATACTAATTGTAATTCAATTAAAAAACTTAAACTAAAATGTAATACCTTTAAATTAACCATATTATTGATGAATGTAATAGCATTGGAGAGTAACAAGAAGTAACAGTATAAATGATCAGTACTAGACCATACATTTTCTAAGTTCACCACCCTCTGTTCTTGTACACATAAATACACAACCAGATTTCCTGAATTTCGGTAAATATGTGCTTCAATCACATAAACCATCTTTATTTTCAATTTCAATTGCGTATCTTTAAAATAACACTACACGGTATCTATGGGATTGAAATCAGGCGATTTTGCTAGCTAATGTACTGGCTATTCTTGGAAAAAACATCGGTTTTATGTGGTACTCATTTAAAAATTGGCGCACAATCAAAAAATAATGCGATGGTGCAATCATGCAAAACCTCATTTCTCTAATAATATTTCAGAGTCCATTTTCTAAAAGATGTGGAAGCATTTTCTACGAAGAATTCAAATAATAGTTACCGTTTAGTCGATCAAGAAACAAAAAAGACTCATTAAATAAACATTTAGAATTCCTGTGCAAAATTAACTTAATAGTGGTTTTGAAAATAATGGCGACGTACTGTATGTAGATTATTTTTTGACCAAATGATGGGAATTAAATGTTTCCGTGCATCCAAAACACGAATCGACTGTCACTAAAATCCCACTGGTAAAAGCGGGATATTCTTTACGTCTTTCCAATAACCTATTGCAGTAGTTTATTTGTGTAGGATAATGGTGGTCATACACGCTCAATTATATTCGACAAATAAATTTGCACAACTGTTTGCGAAACTATTGGGACCATACACGCTCAATTAGTACTGCACAAACGCTCAATAGTAAATCAAATGGTGGTTGTGTTGCGTTGCGGCATTATTAAAAATAAAATGGCTTCTACAGAGAATTATTCAGCTATTGCTGTTTTATTTTTAACTAGTAAAAAATGCAAAAGTGTAGAAAACAACATATCGTTTGGTGCACACTTGAATTATCCCACACATGCTCAATTATAATTGCACAAACACTGTGTGCACATATATGCAGAATAACTATTTGTCGTCTCATCACAGCTACAAATGTCCTTTCAGCTGGAATAACTTGTTCGGAAATCACCTTATAAGCTATTTATTTCATCAAAACCCTCAGAAGCTATGATGTAAAACTTAAATAAAAATAAATGTATATACTTAAGTTTTAAACGGTGATAGAAACAAATTTGTTTAGTCTAGTCCGGTTAATAAATATTTTGTTTTTGTGATAAGATATATAAAAAGTTATTTTATTTATTAAAACGCAATATTACATAGTAAAGTAAGTAAAACCGCCATTTAATTTTGAAAAATACATAATTGAGTTAAAACAACATTTTCTTCTTTCGTCTAATTAATTCAAAATATCAATAAGTACGTTCTCTTTAAATTTAATGACCCTGTATTTTATATAAGGTTGTTAAAATATTTATATATTTAATACATTTATTTTAAAATGCTTTAATTTTTATATCTTCTATACAGGATTGTTCAAAATAATAGATATATTTGATTAACTTCTTCCAAGATGTTATATATTTTATACAAAGTATTAAAAATAATTAACATAAGTGGAAAAAAAACCTTTTTCCACTTTCGTTGTAAAATGACAAGTGTTAGTCACACAAATGCGTGTTAAAATATTAATTCAAATCACATGTTTAAAAAAGTGTAAATTGTGTTGCATGTGGCGGCGCGAAACTGCGCATCGCGACGGGTGGCAGCAGGTTGCGGCGGCTATGACCGCTTTAAGCATGGGCAGTGTGACCACAATATCAAATTTGTATTTCTTGCTTTTCTCTATGCAAAATATGCAAGCAAAATGTTTTACAATATTCTGTTTTCAATGAACCGTATAGTATTTCTGAGGGTATTTTCAGTATGTATTTTTCCAGTATCATCCGTGTTTCGGACCGTAATTATATATTTAATGCAAAAATACGGCCAAGGTCATATAATTGGTAACTGTGTATGCAACCCAACAAAAATTACACTTTTTTACACGTGTGATTTGAATTCATATTATAACACACATTTGCATGACTTAAACTTGTCTTTTTATAACAAAAGTGGAAAAATATTATTCTTATTTTTATATATTTGTGGATTTTCATTTTTTTAAATTTTCATAATGAATATTGTTTTTATTATTAATTTTTGATACTTATGTTTAAGTCCTACCGTACTTTTCGGAAGTTTCATTTCGATATTGTGTTTATGTTTTAATTTTTTATTTTATAATTTTACAAAGATTATTTCAATTAGAAACATATGAATAGATAAATTAAGACTGCAATAAAAAAACGGAATTATTATACTAGTGTTGAATATCATTATTATGTAAACAATATAACAAAAACGTAATTGTTGAAAACCATAAAACTTGACATGATTCGTTCTTCTTGTGTTTACTCTATGATGTAACAATTTTGTTTTTGTGACAATACCCGCACGGGATTTTCAAAGAATGTGCCAAAAATGAGTATTTGCTATATTTGTTTATTATTTAAATTAAATAATATCTATACATTATCAATACTCGTATATTAATTATTTTAAAATAACACCTTTAGATTATAAATGATATTTTGAATATTTAATTTTTATCTAAATAACGCGATTATAACTAATTTTATATTATCAAATGTAATTGTCTTCAATCTAAAAAAACGTCCATGTATTTAATAAATAAAGAGTAAAACGTGCATTTTGGTATTGAACGGGATGAAATAATTTCTTTGTACTTCAGTAATACTTAAAGTTGTCAAGCTAATGTCAAAAAGTAATTATTATTTATTATTATAACAATTGTAAGTATTGAAATATTGATACACAATAAATAGTTACAATTGTCTATACAGAAGTATATGTGTCATATTTATCAAATAAAATCAATCAAATGTGAAATGGAGACACTTACGCTGTGAATTTGACCTTCTGATGATATTTTCTAAGAATGTATTTTGCGGTGCCACTAACCCTCTTCTCCCTCCAGGCATTTTGAGTAAATATCAGAACTCGATCATCGCGTCAAACATCATTATAGTTTCTTCTAACCACAATACATATGTTCAGCACTGATATTTAAAATTTAACCACAATCAATATATTTAAGTTTATTTATCATGATTTGAGTAAATTATCAAGTGTTGATAGTAAAATTGTTTAGTTCATGAGTTTTAAACCTTGCTATCATTATTATTAGATTTTAAATTCCTATTTAAAATAAATTGTTATTAAAGCACATGCCATTCTATTAGTTTATCTCGCGTTTTTTTTTGTTGCGTATTTTTCTAAAGTATTTCTTACATGAATGTCGACAATTATATCAGCTACGGTTATTTTCAATGTATTTTCTGAACTCTAATTCTAACAGAAAAATCGAATACGATACTAGCACCACCGACAGCAGGCACGACACTACGGCATCGAATTTTGAAGCAAGACAAATATAACGCTCTTCTCTTTTCCTAAATGTAAGTCATCGATCGGATGATCGGGTCAATTAAAGTAAAAATATGTATTTCTAAAATAATCAAATATATATTAAAAAATAATCGTAAAATGAACACAATTGCAATTTTAACTTTCAGTACAATTATATTTTCTAAATTATATGCTCTAAATTGTTTTATTCCAGCTCGATTAACAGTTGTAAAAAATGTACAAATAATGTCTATTTTAATAAAATATAAAACAAAAATAATGTAATTGCAAAAGATTCCCACTTATTTTTTATATTGTAAATAAAAATGTATATTTTATTGTTTGAAACAAATTTTAAAATTTAAAATTTTATTTAAATTATTTTTAAATTTATTTAAAAAACATGGTGTTCATTCAAAAATAATTATGTATCAAACATTTTCATTTTTTTAGAGAGAGAGAGAGAGTGAGAGACATAAAATATTTTACAATTAAAAATTTATACTAAAGTAAATATAAGTTAATTATTCAGATATTTATCTGAACTGTAATACGCTTTTGACAACAAATATTCAAAAGCCTATGTGTTTTAATAAGATAATTTTTAGGATAATTTGTTATATAGTGTAACTAAATAAATTTTTGTAGATTTCTGCATTTGTGCTAATCTAGTTGAAGGTATTTTAATTAAATCGGATTGTCTAGTATTATACGGATTTGTGTCACCACATTGCTGGTAAATATGAAGATTTTATTTTACGTATAATAAATGAATATGCAAGGAATTGTTAAAATATTTCTTGTAATAAACTGATTCCTGCAAGTCTCTCGATAAGTCAGATTTGCAATAATTCTAATTATTTTCTTTTGTATTACAAATACATACACCATGTAGAATTTCCCTAACAAAGTATTCCATATTGGAGTCTTGAATAAATGTGGCCATAATAATAATGATGAAAGTGTATATTTACTTTACTTTTTAAGTACACATAGCACATAGAATTAAGTTTACTAGATAGTTTTAAAATATAATTCTTCCAATATAAATTAGAATCAATTTCCATACCTGGAAAAGCCGTTGCTTGTTCGTTAATAGTGCTGAACCCTATTTTTATCCTTAAATTTTTATCTATAAAATATACCTCTTATCAAATTATCTAAAAAAAAAATAAGCTAACTAAGCTATTGGGTTCATACCCCACTTATAAAGGTTTTACCCCTTTTTTTTAATTATTAAATTTTTGTACGTCCACGTGATGGAAATTAAAATAATATTGTTTTATTATTAACTATGACACCGTTGTTTATACACCATTTATTCATGTTAAAAGCTGCCTCATTTGCATTAATTATTAAATCTATAATAGATTGATCAAGTGAAATAATTGGTGCAACACCGGCATCAAAGAAACAATTAATTATAAAATTTGTATAGAATTTGGCATATCATTAATAAAAAGAATAAATAAAAAAGGCCTTATCGTACTACTTTGAAGAATGCCTATTTGAGAAATTAAACTTTTTTAAATAGTAATTAATGATTAACAATTAGGTATCTATTATCTAAATAACCATTTAAATGCATTTCCTCTTATAAGGTATCTCATTATCGTCAGAAGCAATAATCTTCGAACGACGGTGTCAAAAGCTTTCATAAAATCAAAGTAATTGCATAGAATTTTCATTCCTTTGTCGATTAACTCTTAGTAAATTATTGTAATGTGCAACTATAGCGTCTTGGGTTGCTTTATTTTTACGAAATCCATCCTGTACATTTGTTAAAATATTATGGTTTTCGATAAAACCACTAATTTGCCTAAACATAGCTGTTTAGTATGTTTTTGAGAATACAAATAAAACTGATATAGGTCTCTAATTTCTTATAAAATCTGGATCTTTATTTTTATGTACTGGAACAACAATGGGCGTTTTTAGTTCATTTGGAAAGTAACCATTGATGAATGAATCATTAAGTAAATGAGACAATATATCTGCAATATCAGTAGTTACAATATTCAGTAAAGAACAAAGTATTGGATCTGATAATGAAGAATCTATTTTACACACTTTTTTAACTATTTCTAGTATCTCTGTAGGAGTTGAAGAAAGATTGTATCCTTTATATCATTAATATTTACATTATCATAATTTATGCCATTTGTATCCACTAGCGAAGAAAGAGAATCGATAAAGTATTTATTAAATCCATTACCAATGTCAAATGGTAAATTATATGTTAGACTAGCTTCCTCTTTATACTAGTTGGTTGTCCTAGACTGCTTGGACCGAGTTGTGTAATTATTAATAATTTTCCAGGTGGCTTTCGTCATGTTATTTGTCTCATTCGTCGTCTTATCGTTATGACTCTTAAATGCATTTTCTACACTTTTTTATGCTTTTCCACTAAAATATCATATCGTTCTTTTAATAAATGATTATTTGCTAATTTTAAGATCTTATGCATTTCTCTGATTAAACTCACAGATTACTTTCTTATTTATCCAATCTTTTGATACCTTTTTCTTATTACGTTTCATTGATTGCTAATGGAATGCTGTATCATGTATCAAACATGTCTAAAAATAACTTGTAAAATATCGTAAATTTTCTGTTTTGATAAGAATTTGAAATATTATTTTGTAGGCAAGATTGAAAGTACGTTGGAATAAATTATTTCTGATTTGAGAACATCTTTATTATAATTACTGAATATATATATATATATATATATATATATATATATATATATAGGGGTGTAGAGTATGCGTCAGAGGTAGTACCTCTCACACTAGTCGGTCACACCTCACCGTCAAGGAAGATGACTCAGTGTGATTGGTCCTCGAAGGATGTCCAGTTCCTACATATGACTCCGAGCGTCACACTCTGGGCAACTGCGTTGACCTGCAGACTAAACTATGTTAGGGCCCTAACTCAAGGTGGAAGCTACCGTGCCGAGGGACGTATGGCTAAGCGGATTCTGCGTCTTGAACGGTGCCCTTAGAATACCGAGCGACCTCCCATTGTATCTAGCCTTCCGTGCGCATCGGGTCACTGCGTCCGGCGACATTAATTTCATACGTACTCGTGGGACCAAATAAAAATATGGAAACCAAACACAAAACAATACACCAACAAGGGGACTCTTTGGAGAACCCAACTATTGCCAGGAAACGGATGAAAGCGCCCTTAAAATCAAAACTTTCGCGAGTTGCCAGACGTAAGCTGAAGTAAGAAAAGGAAACCCCGGCTACCAAGCTGACTTTAGCGGAAGGGATGCGCAAGCAAAACCTACCGTTACAATCTGCCGCAGGAACCTCAAGGTCGCAAAAGCGAAACCTGTCCAGCAGCACACCCGCATCGCAAAAAACGGCCGGCTAAAAGGAGTTAGGAAAATGAAGGGACTGCAAAAAGGACCTTCAGGAATACTCTGACCGGTATTGCACTACCAATAACTCCGAAAGAGTACACAGATTGCTCCTTGAACGATAAAGAAGCAGAAGCCATCAAGGCAGCCATTCTTAGCAGGATTGATGAGTTGATGGCAAGCAATTTCAGGAATGCACATATAAAGATGGATACCTGAAAATAACGTATGCGGACGACGAGCCAACAAAAAATGGCTGGTAAGCACATCGGCTGAAAAACGTCTCATTGACCTGAGGAACCTTCCAGAATCTAGGAGAGCGATCACCTGGGAACCGGGGCCGTAATTAGAACCGGGCACCTTGCTCAGCAGGGTGGCAGTGCAACGACCATTTGCATCGCTACTTGGAGAGTGGTGAACTCCAAGTCAGACCCCAAGGGGACCCAACATGTCCTACTCATGGACAAAGGCTTTTGGGAAAAAAGTTTTTGAGCAAATTGCACCTAGGCTATTCTACAATAGCTCTACAAACCAGACGAGCTTTGGCGAGGAGGCCATGGATGAAGATCGGCCAAATCGGGGTCTGCTCAATGGTAGTAAAAACAGCACACGAGTTAGAGATAAAGACAGATTCGAAGGAAGCTGCCCGAAAACTGCCAAACACTCCTCCAACAAGATTTCTTGGTGGAACAAGGAGCTTGACAGAGCAAGAACTAGCACAAGAAAACTGTTCAACACAGCCAAAAGAAACGGAGACTGGGCGTCACGACATACAACAATGTCATTAAAAAGGTCAAAAGAGATTTGTGGAGGAGATACTGCGAGGGCGTTGAAAGCGCACCAGCATTTTTTTCGCCTTCATAGAGCTTTAATGAAAGACCGTACTGGAATTATTGGATCCCTTACGACAGAAAGAGGAAACTACACAGAATCAGTTGGAGGGACTCTGCAAGAACTATTACAGACACACATTCTGGGTTCTGTTTTATTGGAAGCACCGAATCCAGAAGACCTTGAGCTGCCAAACAAAAAGACACCTAAAAGGGACTGTGATAAGTCAAAAACAATAATTAACCAAAGCAGCTTGGAATGGGGAATCAATACGTTTGAACTATTTACGTCGCTGGGAGCTGTTGCAGCTCTGGGAGGGCCACTACGTGAAATTCTCAGGGCCATTTTAGCACTTGCGCACATATCAAGCAGCTGGAGGGAAGTCAAGGTAGTAGTTATACCAAAACCAGGGCGACCTACGTACGCCCTGACTAAAAAGTATAGACCGATCAGTGGTGCCTCGTCTTTGATGGTTTGCTACAGTCACTAAATGATATAGGCATCTTTGCTATAGCATATACGGACGAACTAACTATCATTATAATCGAACAGTTTGGGGAAACCGTATCTAACCTGATGCAGATCGCACTAAACACCGTAGAATGGTGGTGTATTAAAGAGGGACTTACCGTAAATTACCGATTACCATAATGTACGACAGGCAAGCAGCATTACAGGCGTTACAATCGCAAGTAATAAAATCCAAACTGGTCTTGAATTGCATAAATAGCTTGGAGGCACTGGCCACAAACAACAGAGTAAGCCTGGTTTGGACACCAAAAGACTAAGGCATCGAAGGGAACTTTAAGGCTAACCAGCTAGCCAAAAAGGGAACAACTAGGACATTTATTGGACCAAAACCCACATTCGGGATTCCACACAAAACCGGAAAAGAAATGATCCAACGCAAACTTGCAAAGGAACACAATAATTAGTGGAAAAACTGTCAGGGGATGAATCACAGTACTGATTACCGGATACTGTAGTCTTAACAAGCACATGCCTAGATTGGGTATACAACGAAAACCACTATGTTGCGGATGTTTGAAGGACAAAGAGACACACAGCCTCTGCTGTGTGAATGCGAAGCATTCAACTTGCAACACCCAGTTTACTTTGGTAAACATATGCTAGTCCAAGAAGAACTGTAAACAATTCCTGGTAAATGGCAAAATGGCAAAAACTCCTGGACTTCATATAAGAGACAGAACTGCTACAGGTGAAAGATGTCAGAGGTGCACAATAGAACCATCAGGACCGTAGTGCAGGGACGCTTGACGAACTACCTCAGGAGAAAAGAAACATATTTAAAATCTCCACAACAAAAACAGTTTATAATTGTCCAGTTTAATAAGTTGCAATTCTTCGTAGATATCCAGATTTCATAAAAGCAAACCACGTCAGGATAAATAATAGATTGTAATCAAATATTTATTAAAAATTTTCTTAGACTTTTTATATCAACACAAAATACTTTGAAAAAAATGGCCGATTGTATTTCAAAGCGTTTCTTGTTAGAAATGTAGCTCTTTATTCTGCTCTTCTATTTACGCTCATATTATTTGGCATTCTAAAGATATATTGGTCAATTTGTTTGTTCAATGTAATTCTAAATGATCTGGAAAGTATAGACATAAAAATACTGTCCCTGGTATTTGCACAAGATTGTCCATTAGATGGTCCAGGAAATTTAATATTATTGTTGCTGTTGGTGCCAGTACATATAAGAGTAGATGTTAGGAACGTGATTATGACATTCCTTCCACAACAGTTTAGATAGTTTCTGCGATAGTTAAAATGTTTTCTGCCAAGGAATTGATTGAAATCTGTGTTTTTTATATTTTCTTTTGACTCGCAGATTAATTTTAAACGTTTGTTTTTTATGTGTTCAACTATTTTATTGTATTCACTTTTATCATATCTACAGTGAGTTTTTTTAGAGGCGGAGAACTTTAAATTGAAATAGAATACAGAAGAATGTTTTTAATATCCCTGAAATTAGCTTTATTTGACCGATAATTTTATGGCATTAATCTTTGAATATGATTTTGGGCATGTGGCAGCCGCGGCTGGCTCGTAAATAACGTAATCTGTAGGTCCAATTTTCACACAGTGTTTGCAGTAAATCAGTTAGTAATGTGGCAATAGTGTGTCGAATGTTGGCTTACAAGTGCTCAATTGATTCTGATTTATTAGTGTAGACATGTGACTTTACATATCCCCAGAGAAAATAATAAACGAGTAGGCAAGTTAACAGGTCTATTTTGTGAAATTAATTGTTTGTTAAATGTTCCTGTCAGTAAATTAATTGTATTTCGCGATGTGTGGCATGTCCTGCTGAAACCACATATCTGCAACATTAATGTCATTCAATTAAGGCACGAAAAAGTAGAACAAAACTAAATAAATTGAGCTGATCTTGTAAGAAGACCCTTACACTTTTGTCAATGCAAAATTCCACAGTTCTAGTAAAGTCTGCAGGTTAGACGTCAGTTTTTGCCCACTAACGCACGGTTTTGTCTCTAGCAGGTCAAGTATCGAGGTTTACACCGCGGTTGCTTCTTTTACATTAGTAGAGAGCGAAAGTTTTAGTCTATGGCGGTTCAAAACCACAGATTTCGCCGTTCTGGTTAAAGTCTCGAAATAAAAATGTACGTTTGTGACCACCTATTTTCTGTTACTCGCGCAGGTTCAATGCATATAATACGAGCGGAAAGTCACTAACCTCTAATACCTTTGCGCATGATTCTTGAAAAAAACAAAGCATGTTACTATGTCAATTTTAATATATAATACTTAGGTCAGTACCGGAAACACAATATTTAAAAAATTCGGACATTTAAAACACAATTTTAACACTTTCAAAATACATACATAAATTCACTTGTACTGTACAACTGTGTATGTTGCCTTTTACATTTTTTTAATTAAAACAAATGTATACGGTTTCTTAAATATATAATTTTTAAAGTAATAAAATAGAATAGAAACTAGTAGACTATTTCCCTGCACAATGCATTATTTAATTTTAATTATTTTTAATTAATAAATGGTATATAAAATATAAACAAGCAGCAATATTGTTGATATAAAAAATGTAACAGCTTAAATTTTATTTACACATTATATAAAAGGTGTAAATTTCGAGAACGGTCAAATATCTCTAGAAATACACATCAGATCACAAAACCAAAAACTTTGAAGTTGTAAATAAGAACCCCTATTTTATATTGCACATTTGGATTCTACAGAAAAAAAAGCGTACCTTTATATTTAACACATTCTTCCTTGCTTGATATTCTTGATTGATTCTGTAGAGTCCGAATCTATAATAAAAATAGGGGTTCCTATTTAAGAATTGAATGTTGCCCCTCCCAGCCCTTGGGGAGGAGGTGTAAAATGGAATATGGTATCTTTGGATTTAATAAAATTACATACGAGTGTGTAATGCATTACAACTAGAGTTATGTACTATACTATTTCTACGACTGAATTTAAATAAATTAAACAGTTTTTATATACCTATCATAACTACCATTAATTTTTGGAGTACTAAATTAAATTCATTTGCATCTGGAGATGTTTCAGTAAATTCAAATTCGCTATTTGAGTTTTATTTTACGTTTTATTCAATATATTCTTCTTCTTCAGTCAGCCATTTTCTACCCTTTGGGTATAAGCCTCCCTTTTACTCCTCCAAACCTGTCGATCCTGTGCGACCATGAACCAGTTCAGACCCGTTGTTCGTTTTAGGTCATCGGCCCATCTCATTTGTGGTCGTCCTCTTCCTCTGT
>JARJEC010086252.1:0-18572 GCA_030264575.1 Tachinus sp. AB-2021 | reverse complement strand
TGCCGTTAGTAAATATCGACTGCTTAATAATATTTTTGGTAGCTGTATCTGGTCTTGCCCTGTCCTCTTATGGCGTAATTGTGAATATCATTGTTTTTTAAAATCATCAAATAATTAGGCAAATGTCCATTTTTTTAACTTAAAAATAAATAACATACTATAAAGATAAATGGATTCTTCCACCGATAACCAATTCAGGGTAGATAGCATTAAATTAACTGGTGTATTAACCTATTACATTGTAGAATGGATCTCATTGCTTTATTTTGCAATACACACATTAAGTTGGTGTATTTGACTTCCGTTTAACATATATTACTTAATCTAGTGTAACAGTTATTAGTGCTTAACCAATTAATATTAAAATCTCCAATAACAATTACTTTGACATTTTAATTATTCAACGAGTCTAATAGACCTTCAATATAATCAAGAAACTCATCATGTTTTCCATTGGGTAAATAATAAATTAAAACTATGTTGAACTTAATGTCATTCCTAAGAATCATAAGAATACGACCAGTATGCCTACTCACACATTTACACTTTATAATTATCAATATTAATTTCAACATCTAAAATATCACTAGTCACTCTTGTCTCTGACAAACGGAATTAGTGGATTTTTATCTTCAGTTTACTTAATTATTTCTCAGCGATGTAATAAATAACTTTGCGCATTTAAATAGATTGTGTTATAAGGGGGTTGTCAAAAAAATGGTGTGTTTTAACATAATTTCTTACTGGTTGGGTAATAATACTTTCGCCAATTTGTGCTTTTGTCAATACAAAATTTACATCAATACTAGGATCATATTATTTTTGTAACTTTTCTTGATTATTAAATGATTGATTAGTGTTTATGTGGAGTGTGTATAAATTTGTTGGTGGTATAATTTCAATATTATTTTCCATTGAGCTAAAATTAGATATATATTTGCATTGCTTTTTAAATTATTGTTATAATTCATGGGATTTATTGATGATAGACTATATGAAGAAAGGACGATGTTCATTGAAACATTTTGTCTATTATTTAGAGTATATTCACCAATTATTTTTATCATCATTCTTTTACTAGGTGTGTTCATTTCGACACAATTATTTAAAAAAAAATTGATATTAAGAAACTTAAATCAAAATATTTAATTTGTTTCATATTTTGAGAAACAACAAAATTATACAAAACTTTATTTAGTGTGTAAATAAATGGATTTAATAATGGGCGATTTTTTTAATACGGGGATCATAGAATAATAATATTAGTGTGACTAATATGTTTTAATAATTCCGTTACTAAGTCTAAATCTAGTTTAACATTACGTTTTCCATTTGAAGCTCACGAAAAATTAACAAGGTAATCTTTTTTATCAAAATTGTGTACTAAACATTGTGCATTTAATATAACATCATCAAATAAAGCATAACGTTTGAAAATGGTATTGACAATATATTTGTTGAGTAAATAACTAATAAATAATTCGGTACAGTTACTACCATTTTCATCAGATAAAAAAGTATTTTTGGTTTTGATAAATTTACTTTGACATTTCTTGTAGAATTGTTTTTAGTTACATCAGGTTTAGGGTCATCAACAGCGGGATTCAATCGCATGAACCATATTTAAATTAACAGGACTATATTCAAGATTAAAGGTTACAAGTTCACATAATTCTATAATAATAGACTTCAATGGTTGTACTTCAGATTGGATAACATTAATTGAATGTAATAGAAAGTCGCAGTTTTCACAATCACATGTAGATTTTTTATTGAGAGAGACGCTATCATTTGATTCTTCTCTATCGTTGTCACTGTCATTCTTTAATTCTAATATACTTTAGTGCTGATTTAAGTTTATCAACAAGATAATTTTTCTTCCCTTGTTCACTCTCCGAGCTTTTTCAGATGAAATTTAATATCCACAACTTTCATATCGCATATTTTCTTTCCCGGCATATTGATAGTATAATATTAAATTTATAACTACGGTTGTTTCACTTATGTTAAACGTCGCTATCAAAGTAGTAGCGTAACGTAATTAGGAAGAGTCCATTCTATTATAGAGCGGCAGATGCGCAAACGGGAACGCACAATGTTAGGACTCGCAACAGAAACACAACATAAAGAAGCGACGTCATATTCTATCAATGTCAATACCCTATCACAATTACAACCAAAACACTACACAAAATACTACTCTTCAACTAGCCAAACAAACAGCAATATTAAATATAATTCTATGTCCATAAGTCACAAAACAAACAATATTACATTACTTGACATAAGAAAAATCTCCGCGGAGCACCACACAAACACAACCGGCACGGACGACATATTTATATTACTAGCGATAGCAATCGTAAATCAATTATTTGTTTTATTTCATGCTTCAATGCTATGTAATCCTTAAAGTGTACTAATGCATTCTCTTTTTATGAATTTTTCTGAATTTTTACATACATGACATTAAAATATAGCGGCTTTGTCGGATGACATGCAGCCATGATTTGCTGTGTTTGTAAGTGTATATGTCTGGTAGTTCTTGAATGTATTCTATGACGAAGAAAAATTTTATGTGATGTTGCATTTCTTCAGGTTGCTGTGTTTTCATTGTATATGTTTGTTCATTCTTCTTGTATTTTTTTAGTTGCTGTTTGTAGTCCTGGTGGGGAATATTGATGTTTGTGACTGACTGGATTACGTTGTTGGCGGCGTAGTCGGCTAGATTGTTTCCATTTGTGTTGGAGTGGCTTGGTATCCATTGCAATGTTATTTCATGTTCATGGTTTTTTAGATGTTCTATAGTAGTGTATATTTTTTCCGTGATTGAGTTTATTTTTTTTTTAAGGAAATGTAGCCTTTTTTAAGTAGGTTTGGAATTCAGGGAGAGAGTCTGTTAGAATTATGTGTTTTGTGGTGTTGTTTGTGAGAATTTTAATTTTAATTTAATCAGCAATTTTTTGTTTGTTTTGGCGTTTACAGCTGCGGCAGCGGTATTTTATTTGATCCGTCTGAGTATATTCCTTCATGTTTTTTGTATGTTTCTTCTATGTGTTCGATAGTTTTTGTTTTGAGAAGAATTTTGCCTATGGATTTGGATGTAATGGTAGGAATATTCTAACTAGCTTTGTTTGTTGATATGCTATAATATATATTGTTTTTTTTTGTTTCTCCAGTAAACATGGTTACCGCGTTTTATAAAGTGCTTTACATTATTTTTATATGTTGATGAATTGTTGTGTTTGAGAGGTATGTGGCTATTTTTAGTTTTATTTGTAATTGAATTGTAAGTTCTCCGGATTTGCTGGGTAGGGCGTCAATTGGTTCAATTTGTTGTATTGAGGGCTCCTACACATATTCGGAGGCAGGTGTTTTGTATTGTTTGTAGGTTTTTTAGTTGTGCCTTTGTCAGGCTGTTTGCATATATGAGTAGGCCGTAATGTATGTTTGGTTTTGTTAATGTTTTGTATATGTTTAGCATCGATTCTTGTTTAGTATCTTTTTGTTGATGTAAAGGCTTTCAGTATATTTGTATCTTTTTTTACATTATCTGTTTCTTTTATGTGTTTGTTAAAATTCATTTTTCTGTCAAACCATATGCAAAGAAATTTGTGTTCTTCTGTTACTGGTATTTCTGTTCCATTTAATTTTACTGTTTCCTATTCCGGTGTGTCATGTTTTCTGCTAAAGTGCATGATTGTACACTTGCTTGGGTTTGTGTCTATATTAAGTTTGTGTAATACGTTTTTGAGTATTTCTAAGTTGATTTGAAGGTTAGTTGTGTTTTTGTTTATTTGTGAGTTGTTTGTGTAAATCACTATGTTGTCTGCATATAGTATTATGTTAATGTAGAGATTTTTCAATATCTCTCTAGTGTATATATTAAAAACGATTGGGCTTAGTATTGAACCTTGCGGTAGTACAATGTTACATATTCGGGTGATTTTGTGATTGTTTGATGTCATAGTGTATATCCTGTTTGTTAGGAATGATTGAATGTATTTTATGAATAGAGGTGGTATGTTCAGCTTTACTAGTATTTTAATGAGCGTTTTAAATGTGCACGTGATTGTTCATGTTTATGCACGTATCTTGTTTATAATATGTATTCGTATGATTGGTAAAGAAGTGGTAGATGGCATCTGTTGTACTTCGTTGGAATCCATAGCTATTTTTAGGTAGTAATTGATCTGTTTCGATTATGTAGTTTAGTCGGTTTTTTATCATTGTGTTTAGTATTTTTATATTACATGGTGAAATGTTATTTAGCAACAACATGAAACGCGGCTCGGGCTGTTGCCTAAAGTAATGCGACTTATATTGTCAAAAGAGTGCCATCATGTTATCGATCATTTCAAATACACTTATGCTATTACTGTTGATAAGTAGTTTAGGGGCATTCAGAAATCATATGGTCTCGGCATTTGTTGCATTTTGTTGTGGGTATACAATTTTGTCATTGTATCGGTCTTTCTGTGTAGGTTTGTACTTTATATCGAATTTTATTTATGTAGAAATGTGTAGCCGTAGTGTCTGATTCAATAGTAATTTGGGCGGCATTAAATTGAATTATTTCTGACTGTCCCTGTATATTTGATATTTTTTGCTAATGTGGCGTGCTTGTGTAATTGTTTCGTTATTATTTCCTCGCTCTATTTTCATTATCGTTTCTATTTCTCTTTCATTGCCAATGCGCAGAATTAATTTTTGTTGGTTTTTTTGCACGGGTATAAAAGCGCGATATTTATATTTATTTATTTTGGTATTTTTTGTTAAATTATTCGCGTTTGTTGCTGTGTGGCAGTATGCGCGTATTTTGCTATTCTGGGGACAGACATTGCCAGATCTTTCATTACGCGACATTTTTCAAGTGATATTTTTGCGATTTTTGGTGTCTGGATAATAACTAAGATTGGTCCTCCGGGGTGATTTTGTGTGTATGTTCTTTCGTATTGTTGTGGTGTTTGTGAGATTTCCATTGTTATTGTATTTACCCGGAGGAATTGTGCGGAAGGTCGGACGACTGATATATTGTATGTGGTGCGCTACTTGCGTGTTCCGTGTGTTGGTAGGTTATTCTCGCGTTTGCAGTGTTTCACTGGTGTGTCGTCCATGCGGTTTTCTGCGTATTTCTGTGTTTTTGGTATGCGGTTTTGTTTTAGTCGTGTGACTTGTCGGCCCATACTCTCGACAGCCCTTTGGCGCGTGATGGTTTTGTAATTTTGTTTAACTATTACAATTATTTATAATGTTGATTTCTCAACAGACGAAGGTATGTAGCTCACGTCCTTGCTGTTTGGCTGTCAACACTATACTGTAATGCGTTCTTATTATGCATGAAACGATTATCTGCGTTTTATTTAATTGCCGGATTGGCGTTGTAATACTGGTTGCCTAGAATAAAATAGACAGTTCTAAGATAGTTTTTCTGGCATTGTTATGTTTTTTACAAGAAAGGAGTATAACCACTTACTCTGACTTTATATTAACTACTATTGCATATTTTTCAAACGTTCAAATAATTGAACAAAATAAATATTGATACAGTAAATTACTATGACCTAGATACATACACACTCGTACACTGTATAATATATAATATTATACATATATCTATTAGAAAAATTAAAAATTAATCAATATATTTGTTTTATTGAATTAATGTTTAAAAGAAACTTTACTATACTTTAGGTATGTTACATATTATGTGGGTTAGTTTTATCAATTATTCAACACATTTTACCGTTTACGTTTATATTTGTATATCCAATGTTTATTAGTATTAAAAATTGGAACTAATTAAACTTTACTTTATAAAGTATTATATTATGTAAGAAAAAACGAATACTTTGTTCTACTGTTGTAAAATGATACATACATACACAAATCACACATAAAATAAGTGTATGTTGAGTTGCATACACAGTTTCAAATTATATGTTCTTGACCGTATTTTCGCATTGCAAATACAGTTTACGTCCGAATCACATAATACATACACACAATACTGGAAAATGCATAGTGAAACGTATAAATATAAGTTACGGTAGTGGGCGACACAATGCACGATCTATCCGGAGCACAATAGCTCTATTCGTTTGTCTGTTCCGAGTAAGTTCTGTATGACGTCACAGTTCAAGATAGTTCTCATAAACTAAACAGTACTAATAGTCCATGTGCACTTGGCTAGATTAAGCAGATAAGTGAGCTGGGCATTGGGCAGGACATAGTGTAAACATATCAACATGCTACATTATATCGCGGCAGCCTACATTGCCTTCGGCTCAAGCAGCCGAGAACAATGCGTTTCGTTCCTCTTAGAGTAAATATTTTTCATATTTTTATATTGTATTTTATTGCATCATGGTTAGTTAGTGTGGAAGCAATAGGTTAGATGTAGTGTGAACACCTGACTGGCTACTTGCCCAAGTCATTGCTCGTATTGTCCTTCGAAGGCGGTTTTTTGGAAATGTTTCAAAGGAATAGCTGGCGCTTGCCTGACCTTCTATGTTTGTATACAATTCGTTCTGTTCTATTGTAGTTCCACTTAGCTGGTATTTATTATATTTTATTGGAGCGTCCATATGAAATGAATTGAATTTTATAAATGATTTTTTTATTAAATTTATAAAATTATGCATTAACAAATTTTATTGATATTGTAGTTATTAAATAATTATTACATCATAATTATAATATCCTAATTTCAACTTAGGTTTCATTAAAAATATTAAATCGTAAAACATAAAAACGAACAATAAAAATCATAAAATGAAAAATATAAAAATTAAAGGCAAAATTATATGAATACTAGCCTCTATAAAGGGGACTCTCTAATAATCGGATAATGATTGTCTAAAATACTGTTATTTTTGCCCAAGAATTAGCAAACAACCTTTATTTTTTCCGTTTCTTTAGTTTGAATTGAATCAACTTTTGATAAAGCAAAATTTAAAAATTCTTTGAATTAAATATTTTGAACAGTAAAAATCTTTGCTTTGGAACTTTTTATATTTTTTAAATATTAAAAAATGCTGTCCTATTTTAAAAAGTGTATAAAAAAAATTGAATATCATTTATTGATTTTTTGTTAAACCATTTTTTGACGTTAGAAAAACTAAAAAAAAAGAATTTTGTTTTTAAAATTTTTCCCCCAACAATATATTTCTGCCATCAGTTCTTAAGTTGAAAATTATCATTTTAAATTCATTTTTATTTCAATTTCAAAGTTCAAAGATAAGTAGAATGTTGGCATGTATTAGTGGAGAATAGTATTAAAGCAAAAGTGGATCCGGTCGGTCTGTTCGTCACACTTAGCTTGACCTATAATAATTTTTAATTATATTTTCTTATTTTCTGGATTTTGACACATTGATCAAGTGTATTTTGTTTTGTAAAATTGACCACTACGTGTTTGCAACTTAACCAATGGAAACGAATTTTTAGGCGGCTTTTAATTTACGGAAAAAAGGCTTAAACATTACTTTTTTTGAGCTTACTCATAGGGATACTTAGCAACGAACAAGGTAACACTATTGTAGGGGCTAGTCACGGGAAGAAGTGTAAAGATATCACTATTAATTACACTTCTACTCTAACTACCTACAAGAGAGTTTAGAACTATGGCGGAATCATGTCTTCTTAACCAGTCAGACCAAAGGATTTAAATATTTCAACAATATAAAAACAAAATAAATGTAAATGCCTGGTTCAGCTACTAATTGTCTAAAGAATCAAATTTGATCATATAATAGCTCACTCCTGTACTTTCTTAAGACTACTAACTTTCCCCAATCGACCCCCCTGTGATGTGAAAGAGTCGCCGGAGCTCTGGATCGAAAAGAATAAGATCTCTTGTAAACTCAACCTGTTTCATAATCACTGGAGCTCAGTGTATATATTTCATGAAGATAATATATATATAGGTTGTGCGACTAGTGGAAAACTGTTTTTTCAGTTTACACACGGCAGTTTATGGCAATAAATGAGCGCATGCGTAAATGCCAAGCATAGTGACATCTCATTCACAACAGAGCTTTCACTCCAATTTATTAGTACACAATACGAAAATATAAATTAAAATTATAAAAAATCGAAATAATTTTGAAACCCTAAAGGATGGCTTAAAGATATTTAGTGATTTTTTAAGATTCCGTAAAAAATATATCATCTAGAGCAGAGTGAGAAACGCTATTTGTCAGTTCGTTTACATTACATTCATTATTTAATTAAATAATTTATATTATATTTAAAAATATATGTTTATATGTTTTTAAACTTATATTTAAGTTCCTTGGAAATATTAAACAAATATCAGTTCAGTTTGTTGTGTATTTAATTTTTATCGGAAGTTGAATGAGAAATAACTAAAATGGTTCACAGTTCACGTCAATTACAAGTTGCTGGTGCTTGCAAGAGTGTTTATATTTAGCATTGCTCATTGTCCTGCTCACTACGGCATTTTGCAGGGCTGTGGGCATAGTTTTGCCCAATTTCTGTTTGTAATGTGTACAAACAGAATTGGGCAAGTAAAATGAGAATTGACACTGCTAGTTGAGTTAACCTATAATTATAATTTTATTAAGTTTATTTCATTTTTAATATTTAATATTGCAAGTTAAAAAGATTAAAAAAGTAAAGCAAATAATACATATGCCGTTAATAATAATAATAATAATAATAATAAATTGTCATTCTTTTCTTTAAATTACAAACTGAACATAATTTTCTTAAGATATAGTTTAATAATACTAAGAAAAATCTAAAATAATTGTCCCTTTAAACCTAATATTTAAATTATGAACGTCCGTTCTAAATCTGATCTCTATTGTACAAATAAGTTGATTTACAGTACATTATAATTGTATGATATTGACATGCTGCATTGAGTTTTCTACCTGTTTTCATGTTAAGCCAATTTAATTCAATAAGTTTGTGGGAGACACTGGTGTAGCACCTTAGACCAAATATTAGTCGTATGCAAGTATTTTGGATTTTTTGAATTTTATTAGTTTCCGTTTTATTTAAGAAAGTATCGTAAACACTATCACAATAGTTGAATGATGTACAAGAGATTTGCAGCAAAGTTGAGATCTTATTTTCTTTGTCATGTAGTGCCTATTCGAGTATAGATTCTTTAACGAGCAGTATGCCTTTTGGAGACATTTATTGATATGTTGTTTAAATTTTAGATAGCGGAATAGTTTATATAAGCATTTAGGTCAGAGTTAATATCTTTGCAGGCTGCTATACCATCTTGTAGATTAAATGAGATGTATAATTGTGTGTCATCTGCCTAAAAGTGACTTTGGCAATACATTAAATATTTTTGTAGGCAACAAGAGTACATAGCGTACAGAAGTGGTGCTAAAATTGTTCCTTGTCTGACACCAAACGTTTGACGTCTGAAAACTTCTCATCGAGTTTTACAGTTTGCACGCGGCCAGTGATATAGCTGTACAAAAATTGACAGGCAAACTCATTTAGGTCAATATATTTTAGGATTGTAATTAAGAGATCAAACTCTTGTGTATCAAATGCCATTAAAAAATCCAATAATGCCAGTAGGGTTAGCTTCTTATTATCAATGTTCGACACAATATCATCAATTTTAGTAGCAAGAGCAGTTTCACAGCTGTGATTACGACGAAATCCAGACTGCGTTTTTGGTAATATATTATGTGTCTTTAGATAATTACGTAATTGAGTATCAATAGCTTTTTCCATTATTTTAGAGAGGACAGGCAACAGACTTATTGGTTGCAGTTTTTGTAATTTGTAGGGTTGTTTACTTATTTTAAGAGTTCTAGATTATTATTAGCATTATTTACGAGAATAAATTGAATAAAGTGTTGGTTTATCGAGTTTACATTTCTTAAACTATTTGAAATTGTTATATTTTTGTTAAAAAGTATGTTTGCCTGCTTTAACACTTTCCAAAGCGAGTAGGGGTTGTTCTGAACTGCATGTGATAAAAATGCTTTCTTTTATAGCAGTAGTAACCAAATTTCGTTGTTACTTGTAAAACAACCAGTGAGTTTGTAGACCCGAATTTTTAAATCTTGTGTAGGGTCAATCTCCTTGAGATTGCATTTCACGTATGTTATTAGTGATCCACGGAGCTGGTGCTTTTGTAAAAGGACAGCGAATTAAAGGCATATGTTTATCAGCTAGTGTTTGCAGGTTCAAAGTTAAAAAATAGCCTTATCATTTATATTAGTCATTGGAATCATATCATGGACAGGTATTTTTTCTAGATCAGTTATAAAGTCAGCAATGTTGAAGTTTTTATAAGATCTATAAGGTACGGTATATGTGAGGTTCACTTTTTTTAAGTAGCAAAGATCAATTAATCAATTTATGATCACCGATATCACTAATGCTTTCAATACAACCTATATTATTTGCTGCATTGGTATTATTTACAAATATTAAATCGACAATAGTAAAATTCAAATTATAATAACATATATAATAATAAAACTTATGTTTTAAAAATAATAATTTTAAATTTTGGTGCGTTAATCTAAGCTGCCCTATTCGTAGCACACAAACGAACAAAATGCGAACTACTTATAGGCCCGTCAATGGGAAATTTGAAATTATAAAATCAAAATTGTTATGAATGCCAATATTGTCAGTAAATACAATGAAGTATGCTATTTAAACAACTGTGTAGTACTTCATTTCATTAGTTCACAGAAGCGCCACCCATTAGATTGTACTGCAACAAAAAAATAATTTTACCCCCACTTTTTTGCATGTTTAGACGTTTTGCCTCAGAGTCTGTGCCAGTTGTCTAAATTTTTGCAATATTTCTTTTATGTTCATCTCCGAAAATAAAAGTAACAACAATTATTTTACTAAATGATGAAAAATATTTGTATAAGCAACACGTAACATTGTCAATTAAAATGTCTAATCAATAAAAGAATAATTTATTATAAACCTTCTCAAATGCCAAACTTCTCTTCCGAAACTATTTATTTAATTTGAATTCAGTAAACGGCAAATTTATTTCTAGATATGATATTATATAGCTATCATTTTTTAGATTGAAAGTTTTTAATTTTTCTCGTTTTTCTCGTTTATTAGTTAACAATTACGATAAAAAATTTAACTACATTTTTTTAAAATCATTCTTCACAAATTATTGAAATAGTTTTGTTTCTTATAAATTTTTTATAATTTTAGAGATAATCGTAAAAGAAAAATTGTTCAAGGTTGTGCAACTTGTCTACTGAAACGTGTCCTTAAGATGTTTAAGCCAAAAAAAATTTTTTTAGCCACAACGATGATTACCAAAGTTCCCAAATTCCTTCTTCTGCAAAGAATCCTGTGGGAAACTAAAAGTTTCCGTAGCAAAACGGGTTGCTGCAACATAGTGCAAAAGTTATTTATTTAATATTTTTATTATATTACTTATTATTCAAAATACAAAATGCAATTTTGTTATGCACACATTCAATTTAAATCATTTAAAATAAGAAAGTTGCTGTTAATTTCTTGAAACCCTGTATGTAACAATTGTTTGGAAGACATATCTATATTTCTCTTTACCAATAGACTATAGAGTAACTTTTGTTTACAAATATTTTTTATAAATTTTTAAATAAAGGAAATAATAAGCATTTCATAAACGCATTATTATAGTTTTTTGTATTATCCTCGGAACAAAAGGAATTTAAAAAAATTTCATAGAGCATCTAAATCAGTATAAAAAACTGCACACGTTAGCTCAACCAACCAACTTGCTATGTTTATTAATAATAAAGATGCCCATGCAATGCTACTCAATTCTGGACACCCTACTTTTTTATTACTCTTTTAATATGATTTTAAAAACTTGAATGATGTTTTTTAATCGAACTATTCAAAATTTTCAGTTGTCATTTCACGTATAAGTTAATTTAGTGAAATACGGAATATGACTCCTGATTTTATTTGCTCGTGGTCGTAATGAATACTATGCGTACGGACGGACGGAGGACTGCATAAATGACATTCCGAGCTCAACCATTCCACCCTCAATTATATTATATTCTATGTTTATTTCAGGGCGTAAAGTTTAGTGGAAATGGACAGATATTGTCGCGCGCAATATGATGAAGTGCAACGAGAACGTGTTGTGAATTAAAATTAAATATAGCATCACCACCCAAAAAAGACGAAAAATATGCCGCTTTGAAATTTAAATGATATACATATTGTTATTCATTTAATGTTTTTATTTTATGCCAAAATACTATTTGATTTTCCATTTGACATGTATATTGTTTTTATTTGGAACAAGCAATTTATAGTGGATGTCTGTGAAAGAAGGCACATCACTGACATCACTTTCTGAATGTTTGTGTTATTCTTGTAATCACAAGCAAATACTGTTTACAACATTATTATATATATTTATAAAATAACTTTATTCTTACAAATGTGTTCTTTTTTGTCTTAGATAAACACACAACAGAATATGTATTCGTTAGAATAAATAAAAATTAAGCAGAAATAATAGTAATTTAGATTAAATTCCATTATATTTTTATTATATTTTCTCGTAAATAGATTTAACGAATTTTAAGCTCTTATTTTTGAAAATAAGAAAAAAATACCATTTTAAAAAAACTCTCATAATTAACACTATTTTGTGAAATAATTTTATTATTATTTTTATAAATTTTAAAAAAATTGTCTGCAAATTGCTTAAAATCACCCCGTTTTATGATATCTTTTTTATACATTGGAGACACTAAATGCACGAACAGAAAAATTTCTGTCTGTCAGTATGTCCTGGATATTTTGTAGGAGGTTGGCTCAGTTATCACTAATGATAAAGCTTTAAAAATTTTATAAAACAAAACTTTGACTTAAAGGCTAGGTTTTAAATTATATCAGCAGGAGGTTTAGACGAAAAGTTATAAAGGTTTGAGTAGTTTCAAAGAACATAGTTGCAGTTTTGTTTAACAGATGGCGGTTTATGAATAAAAATATTATTATTTTTTACTAAACCAAACACTATTTTATAATTATTTGAGTTCAAGTTGTATTTTGTTACATAAATTTAATTATGGTAAAATAGTTTTTAGATTAAATATCTACAACTGCCTTTTATTGGGCATAGTTCATCTGTCATACATTATATGCAGAGATAGCAAAACTCACTATGTTCGTAGCATATATTGTAACGTGCCCGCTTCGTGTTTAAAAAGTTTATGTTTCAATTTCTCACAGCAAATTTTTTAAAATATATTTTCTAGCTGGCTTACCCATTTTTGACGGGAGTATAAAAATAAATTTAATACTTATCTATTTAAATAAAATAAATGTTTTGTTAGCACAATGCTTAACATTACCCCGTTTTATGAATTTTTTTCATTTTATACATTTTAGATATCAAATCTACTACTACAAAAATTTCTGCCCGTTTGCCTGAGTGTCATATGCTCTAGATTAACCTAGATATTTCTTAATGGGTTTGCTCAGTCGTAGCTAATGATACGAGTTTTGACATTTTTACACTACTTCTAAATAGACGCAAATTATGAAGGTTTGCGTAGTTTTATAGAACAAGTAGTTGCAGTTTTGTGAAAACACATGGTGGTTTATGAATTAAATTATTATTATTTTGTATTAAATCAAACATTATTTTATAATTATTTGATGTAAACTATTTTGTTACATAAATTTAATTGTGGTTAAGATATTTTTTCCAATGAATATATTCCAATAAATAATTGGGCAGTTCCCAATGTTTTTACTAGTTTTTGCCGCATTGAATTTCTTACAAAAATCACCATACATCTAGAAAGCTAACTTCATTACATTTTCTATTGCCAAGCTAGCTATATCTGGCTACAGGATTAAATTCAATTTTGTGGCGGTTAGTTTGAATATTATATTATATTGAAACTTAATTTTATTCATAATACTAAAAAGATTTGTAAAAAATTAAGCAAGCGTACAAAAATACTAATCCTAGATATTTACTAAACATATATCTAATAAATAAAATAAAGGTTTTGTCTGCATATAGCTCAAACTCGCTCCGTTTTATGATACTCCGTTTCATACATTAGAAACACTAAATAGACCAATAATGTAGCTTCAAAAACCTTGACAATACTTCTAACTAACTTTGACTTTAAATCTAGAGTTTAAATTTTATTGATAAGTGATCTAAATGCAAATTTATGAATGTTTGCTAGGTTTGAAGCGTCTAGCTGTGAACCGGTAGGTGGGTCGATTAGTGAGTTTGTGGTGTGGTCAGTGGATAGGTCGATGAGTAGGAGGATTCTTGGGTTAGTTGGCAGGTTGATCAGGGGGTCGATAGGTGGGTTGATCAGAGGGTGGGCCAGTGAGTTGGTTGACCGACAGGTGAGTCGGTGGGTGGATCGGTGAGTATTTAAGTTGGTGGACGGTCGTACAAGCCACGATGGTAAGCCAACCAACTCTCTTAACTTGACTCTGGGCCTTTCAATAATAACTGTAAATAAGAAAAATGATATCAAATTTATTTTTATAATTCCGTGAGTATGACGGGTAAGTCTGTTAGTTTATTATAAAACAATAACTAATAGATCAGGTCAGACTAATCTTTTGTTATTTTATAAAAATAAAGTAAAAAATACAATAAAATTAACAAAAATATCAATTTTTGAATTGTCATTTTCGATGTTATAACCACTTGTTCTTTTTAAGTAAAAAAAAGTAAGTACTTTTTTTACTAGTAAAACTATGTAATTTTTTAAAGTTATAAATGATATACTTTTTAGCTGTTAACATTGAATATAGGATCCAAATTGTAACTCATATTCTTCTCTCGCCGAGACGAGAAAATTTTTAAATTATTTATTTTCTTTATTTTTAAGAAAATTGTATGTGAGCTTGTTGTTTACAAAATTGTCAAGTTATCTTCGAGCGCGTTTGAAATATTTTGTATAAAATCCAATATAAACTCCACCGAGTATGTGTAAACACGTTAATTTTTATTGAATTATTTGCATGAAACTGTTATCTTTTGATATACAGTTGATGTGTGTACCAGTTTCCCACTTCCCACCAAAAAGGTCTTTTTGGATATTTAGACGGAATCACCCACTTTGTGACACCTCATTTGAAAGATCTTTGTATAAATATTTTAGCTGTGTACATATTTTTCTGTTATTTGTTTATCATTTTAATTTTTTATGTTAACACTTGTTAACAGTATGTCAAATGATTGTTTCTTCTTTTAAAAACTAATGTGTTTCAGGGATATAGGTTAGATAATCTAAAAATAAAAAAAACTAAAATAGATGCACAGTTAAATTACTGATATTAAGAACTTTCAAATAAGATGTGGGGGTTATCCCTTTTAAATTTCAAAAAGTGTTTGTTGGAGGTTAGGTAAAAACTATCGCACATATCAACTGGTGATCTATTCTGAACTATACAGATGACCTCGGTCAATTTGTGCTCACCCAAAACAAGCTATTTTACAAGAATGGTTTAAAACCAGTTTGTAAAATTCTTGCTGGAACAATATGTTATCAATTATAGATAGTAGTTTAGATAAATTTGAAAGTTACACACGTATATTGGTCACTAATTATGTACATTTTTTATCTTAAAAATGAATTAGTAATGTTATTTTTGTTATAAAATAATTGAATGTTGACTTTATGATCTCTGTCAAATGTATTTTAATGTATTCTTTATCTGTGTTAAATCTTATTTACTTTTAGTTTTATACATATACGAGAATGATATATCAGGATTATTTTATGTACAATGTCAATTACTAAATATCATTATTGTATGTTACAAATCAGAAGAGGAAGCTAATAGTAACTTGGTTGGTCACGTGTATTCTTGGGTAATTAACACATATTCGGGGATGTTATTGCTTGAGAATACACGTAGCTGACAAGTGACAACCAACAAATCTGCATCTACGACGAGGTGGATTGAATCACATTTTGGAACTTAAATATTTTGAGATAAGTCCAGACTGTCAATGGTTTTATATCATGCATAATTTGGATTTTTTTCAAGTATTTTTACTTTCTTCACAAGGTAATTCATTGGCATTTACAGATGTATGTACTGTTGCTAATTTAACTTAAATATAAAAAATAAATTGTAATACTAGGGTGTGTTTGTACTATAAAATTTTATTATATTATGTAAAAATAGTTACTACTACTATAATATTGCATATTTAAAAAATACTAATAGTTATACGGCAAAAGGAAAGAATTTATAATAGAATAAGATTTATAAATTATTTTAATATTTTGTAACTTTTTTGCTGTAGCACAAAGTAGTAGTAAATAAAATAAGATCTAGATTTTTTTAATTGAATGTATTTTAAATAATAATTTTTATAATTGAAACAGTTTAATAATTTTAAGGTTCATATGATTATATAATAATATTTTTTTTCTTTCTTTTTGGGCTTTGAAATATAATTTAGTATGGATTCCTTCAAGATTTCTTGTGTCTTTTCTCATACCCCATAATACATAACTATTAAAATCATTTCTTTCATTCTCACATCCTCAAACATATTTTTTCCCAAATTTGTCGAAGACAATGTAACAAAAACTTAAAATGTACCAAAAATTATTCAAAAATTTGCTCTAGAAAAACTATTAACAGTCAATTAAATTTTGACCATGCAAATCCCTTTGGTGCATAATAAAAATTATACACTCTATTATAATATATATATATTTATTTGTGCGTCATGTTTTGATCGCGCTATAATTTTTCTTTTTATAATTTTCATCTGCTCTCTTTGCAAATTTTTTGAACAAAATTAAATTTCATACAAATACTTACTTTTCATGTTGAGGAAAAGAAAAAACTGTAGGTCCCCTGTAATGACTAGATGTTACATGCTCGTAAAAGAACCCAATAATTCAGGTTGGAATTCCTGAATTAGCAGTAAAGTTTACACGTGTGTAACCTTTGGCATCGGTGATTAGTCTAAAAAAAGGAAAAAGAAAAAATATATACATTTTAGTACATATCACGATTCTCATTCCAAGGTTTTTATAATTCTTCAAATGGTATCAACTCAAAAGTTTTCAGAAAAAATTACAAAGAAAGCCCAGTCTTTGCAAACAATTACTGTTTTAAAAGCGATTGACGCCATCTACAAAGTCAAAATATAATAATTTTGATAAAAAAATATGTAAAATTTTATGTGAAACATCAAATGGCGCATTAGGCCGAAAGTTGTCATCTTCATCTTTGAAATTGTGAAAACCAACAGCATGAATTTTCAAAAGAAAACAATGACAGTAACAAACAATATCATGAGTGACAGTGACAATATGAAGCTTCTTTTGAAAAACTTGATTTTAATGTTTTACATTTACGCATACCGCGACTGTTTCTCCTTTTTTATAAATAGCAATTTTTAAACTTTAACCTAATAATTACGTTTGAGCATGTAGAATATTTAGTTTGTTATGGCAACATTCTTTTTAAACTTAAAAAATGTGGATTAGTCAGTCTAATTTATATCTATTTATTATTTATGTAAAATAATATTCTTAATCTCAAAAACTTTGTTTATTTTATTTGATAAACAATCTTTGAAGGTATATTATCTTACAAAAAATACTTTACAAATGGTTCATTTTGGTGATTTAATATTTTTTAATACATTTTTAAATTTGAAAAAAGAAGTTTTTGTTTTCTCAAGCAATATACAAATTTTACTATAAATAGTAAGCGCATGTACTAAAGAGGATACAGCACTGTTTACTGTGGCACTGGGTACCAATTTCAGCATTCGTTTTCCGTTTGTGTTTGCAATTTTGTTTATAGTAATATCTTTCTTTGCATTCTAAATTATCCTTTAGTTTGAATTAAATCACTAATTGTCATTAAATGTAGCTAAAAACAAAATAATGTATTGTAATAATAGTTTTAATTAGTATGGAAGTTTCATAATAGCGACAATTACAAACAAATAAGGTAGATTACGTTGCATCAAATAAAGCAATTAAGTGTAATTTTAATACACTCCAAACAATGAAGCACATCTGTATATCTAATAGAATCAGTTAGACGGGGACAGTAGATTAATGGAACGTACCGGTCTTGATTGTATCAGTCTCTGGGAGTGAAAAGCAGTGGTGTGGCATGTTGGGCAACCCGCAGTGCCGCGGTGACAATTCGGATGGCAATATCCGGTTAACGCTGCCATTTAATCAGCCCGGTACGAGATATATTGATCCGGCTCGTATTTCATTACGTGCCCACTTAACAAGCGTGCACTCCTTTTATTCCATATTCTCATGCCTTTACAATTATTGGATCATCAAATAATAACAATCTTTTATTTAATTCGAAATCAATTTTTACCTTTAATTATTAAAATGTGTGTTCCAAACTTCTTAAATATGTTACAGGAAGAGTCGCAAATATTTATAATATGAGCGCCAAATGCCAATGTACAAATCACGGATTGTAATAAATAGCTCAGTTAGTAATTTATCCGATCCTATTCGATATCTTAAAAATGATTCAACCGGAAATAACATTAAATTCATTTATAATCGAACACCCAGTATGTTATA
>JARJEC010086243.1:0-12458 GCA_030264575.1 Tachinus sp. AB-2021 | reverse complement strand
TGACCAATTTTAATCCCGCTTTCAATCCACTGGTGGTTCGGAAGTCACCTTATAAGCTATGGTCCCATCAAAACCGCGCTATGACAAACCATCGGCTTACTTAGGGGCAATGATGTAAAAATATAAACATAAACGATTCAAATTATTCTCAAGAAAACTACAGTAAACCATGGTTTTGTCAATATTTATTATTATTATTAAATACACAGTCTCATTAAAGGAGCCTTTCTTGTATTATTTGCATCGCAAAAAAAATCTATATTTAATCTTTACTGTTGTCCAAAATGACCCTAACAGATTTAATGACAAACAATAAATACGAAATGGAATAAATTTATATTAGTCCTATATTTCCAATTAAATACAATTTTAAATGATGAGATGAAAAAAGAATTGAACAACAAAATAGCCCGAAACAACTGTGCGGCGATATTGTTAAGCAATAACCTTACTTGGAACGCTGACTTTGTCAATGTTGGTCACAAAAATACAACGGCATAGACAGATTATTTCTCATATTTCTTTGCATATAAAAATTTTTATGGTAAATATAAATGAACATAAAATTTTTTTAAATATATAATTTATTTAATTTAAAATTAAATTTTGTAATTTTTTTGAATTTTTCAATACAGCAATGATTCAAAAAAATATTTAAAAATAGCTAAGTATATAATTAAGTATGTATATTAATTAAAATTTTATAATAAATATATTAGAAGAGTCCCATTTTGAAGAACTCTTTTGCATTTTATACATATAAATAAACATTGTTTTTAATTAATTTTTAACTCGCTTAAGGATTCGCAATGAAAGATTACTATTGGTAATGAGTTAACTAGATTACAGCGAAAGAAATATAATATATCATATTGTAATTTTTCAATCCATATTAATAACATGCTCAGTTTATATATTAAATATCCTTATTACAACAAAAGTTTAATCAAATATATGAATAAAAAGTTGATTAAATACGAATAAGTTAAAACTTGGGATTGCAGGCAAATTTAATTAAAAATATATGTGTTTTATATATAAAACTGTTACATTATTAAAAATAATTTAAAATTATAAAGAAGTAAACCGAGATTAAAAATATACATAACAATAAAAAACCCTTTATCAGGTGTAGTTGCCCATGAGCAACCTTCCTTCAAGGGTAATTATGTTATAACTAGTGTTATTATTAGATATACATTACACAAACAAACAGTGCAGAACTTGCAGAACTTGCACATTCCAATCAATGTCACGCATTATAGTAACATTGCATGTGCAAGGAAACCACAACAATTCTGGATATAAGTATCGAAAGCAACGTGGGACAGTCAGTTTTTTGATAGGATGTTATTAAGATAGTTACAATGTAATAATGTTAGCCATATTTACAACTAATAAAGATTCACGAGATAAGAGTAAGGAAGAATATTTCATGGCGATCCTGTCAGCTCGACCAGCTGGAATCTCGACATAATAAGGATGGGTACGTCTCAGTCAAAGCATACCAATAATTCCATAGCGTCCAGGAGAGAACTCAAAAAGGAAGATTAGGAGAAGCAGTACAAATGGTGATAGAAACAAAGAAAAGATTCAACCCGCTGCACGAATATAAAATAAAATAAATTAAAGTGGGCAACAAACAGACCGAGAAAGTGGACAACACCGGCGAGATAACCAACGAGATTAACGGGACGAACGTCAGCATACAAAACGCAGAGCTGTTGGCACTGCTGAGCATTTTAGTCATACTAAAATCAATTGAAGTGATCATGAAATATACAGAAGCCACACGAGAGGAATGAAGATGTATCTGTCCAGCGCAAATCTACTAGAAGGAAGGACACGCTGTAAACAAGACAAATCATAAAAAAATGCATTAAGAAAAAAAATATTGGAAGTGAAAAAAAACAGGAACAATATTAAAATAAATATGCCATATAATGGTATGAATTAAATAGTTCGCTTACGTGATTTGAATTAATTAATGTATTAAATAATAATAATATGTTGTAATCCTTTGTAAAACAATGAAAAACACTTAAACTTAAACATTACACTTAAGCACTACACTTGAACATTATATTTGATAAATCTATCCACCTTAGACACTCGCGGAACCAACGCAAAGAGACAGAACTAGCAGTTTCAAATAAATAATATTAAAAGCAAATAATAATCTTTTATTAATACAATTACGAATATTTTTTTTTACTATTTGGATAACTATTTTCATTTTTATTTTTTTTTACTATTTAAATATTATAGCGTATTAATCTATAGTACATGAATTTAACGGAAAAAAATAAGTTAGCAAACTAGCATAAATGTCTACTTGGGAAGAAGTTGAAACACTATTTAACAAAAGGAGAAATTAGTGAATCAGGCCAACTGGGTACTGAAAGTTAATATACCAAAAAATAAGGGTATACAGAAAGAAATTAAAATAAACTTAGTAACAATATACAACGAGCACGCAGAGAACAGCAGGATTTATGAAAAGAAAATAAATGCCGAACAATTGGCAATAATAACGAAAAAATTTATGTACATTTGCGATAAACTCTTCGCGGCGCTAACGAAATTGAATTTAAGTGGCAAAATACCAAAATCAAAAGTTTGGAAATTGAAATGGAGGTGTTACAATCAAAATAATTTTCGTTAGCAGACAAGGTATTGCCGAATAATTTCGACGGCAATACATCCGCTTTATCTACGTTTCTAGTCGCAATTTCACTATTGCAACAGACTTGCGGTAATCAACAAAAACTAGCAGTTGCTTTAATAAAAACACGAACCTCAAAGATAGCAAAACAAGCGTTCACAGACTCAATAAGAACAATTGAGGAGATAAAAAAAGGCACTGATTGAGAAATGTATAGGCAAAAATGCATAGTTTACGTCCAAACGGAAGAAGCGCGGAAGCAATAACAAAACTAGTACATGAATTAGCATATAAATTATGCCAAGCCTATGTAGCCGAAGAAGTCAAAATCGAGACGACTCAATTGTACGCAAAAAAGCGTGAGATCACGGCGAAAAAATGAAGATCATAATGCAGGCTGGATCATTCGATTCAACGCAGGAAGCAATCTTAAAGTTTTTGACGTCCGAGAATGATACCGAGCAGGAAAAAACATACTTTTTAACGCAATCAAGCGGAAATAGAGGATCCTTTAGAGGAAAAAGCAATCAGACTAGCAACGATAGAAGGTGGCATCAAAATAAATTTAACAATAACAATTTTCAACGCTCGCAGCAATACAATAACGGCAATTGGCAGTCAGTAAAACTCCAAAATGAAAACTGGCAGCAAAACTATGCACCAAATTATAGAGGACGCGGAAAGCCGTCCTATAGAGGTAACAGCAACAACTACTAGCAATCTCGGAATTTTAATTACTCAAATGTAAGTTCAATAGAATCGTCGAAAAACGATTCAGTTCCTCACGAAGACATGATGAGGGACGTACAACGGAACATGCATTAAAAAACATGGCACTTTTAAATCTCTCCTATTCAAATTTTATATTAATTTAAACTAATACAACATTTCATAAGTTAAAATTTTTAGTAGACACATGAGCGGATATTTAATTAATTAAAAATAACGCGATATATCAACAATTCCTAAAGTATCGCAACGAATGCACTATCCATGGATTCACGGATTCCGGAATATCGTCTAATTAATAGCTAGCTGTAAGAAGGTGCTTGAGCAACATTTTCAAGTAGTCGATGCTAACTTTCCGATTTCAGTCGATGGAATCTTAGGATTAGACTTTCTATTCAAATATAGATGCAATATTGATTACGACACATGGAAATTAGCGATAAATTCACCATTAAAAAATATACGTATAAATCTCAACGCTAGCACTGAAAAACGTGAATTAATTTTTCCCACATGGTCAGAAATAACAAAAGAAGTGGAATTAGAAAATAAATACGAACAATCATTTGTCGATACTCAGAAAATTTATCTTGGTATATACTCAAAAAATAAAAAAGATAGACTTATGTGAAGAATACGAAGACAATTTTGCAATACAACAAACAATAAATTTAAATGATAAAACCGCAGTTTACACAAAGAATTATAGAATACCGCACAGCCAGAAAGAGGAAATTAACAGACAAGTAGACAAAAGGTGCAATAAAGGTATAATAGAGCCCTCCACCAACTCGTATAATTTACCGATATTACTAGTACCGACAAAATCTGCAAATGGAAATAAAAAATGAAGACTAGTAATAGATTACAGGCAGGTAAATAAAAAGCTGATAGGCGATAAATTCCCGTTACCCAGAATTGATGATGTTTTAGATCAACTAGGCAAAGCAAAATGGTACTCTGTGCTAGACCTTATCTCAGGTTTTTATCAGATCCCGCTAAACGAAGATAGCAGGAATGTAACTAGTTTTACGACCGTTATCGGTACTTTTAGATTCAAGAGGCTACAATTTGGGTTAGCTATAAGTCCTAATAGCTTCCAGCGCATGATGAGTTAGGCTTTCGCGGCGCTAGCTCCGGAAAAGGCTTTCATGTACATGAACGACTTAGTAGTAGTAGGCTGCTCGGAAAAGAACGACCTACAAAATTTAGAAAAAGTATCCGCAGCGTGTAGACGCTACAGTTTAAAATTAAATCTCGGAAAATGCGAATTTTTCCGAAAAGCAAATTTGACACAATAATTAATTACCCACAGCCAAAAGATGCAGACGCTGTTGAACGTTTCGTAGCGTTTTGTAATTATTACAGAGGATTTATAAATAATTTTGCAAAATTAACATCAAGTTATCAAGTATCAAGTATCAAGTATGAATAAATTAACAACAACAAAAAATATTTAGTTGGGATGTTAAATGTGAAAATGCATTTCAAAAAGAGCGTTAACGAAAAGGCCCATATTGCAATATCCTCAATTTGATAAACCATTCATTCTAACTACAGATAGATGCGTCTAAAAACGCATGCGGAGCTATATTGAGCCAAGAGAATAATAAGATAGATTTGCCTATTTCATACGAATCTAATACCTTTACTAAAGGTGAACTAAAAAATCGACAATAGAAAAAGAATTGGCAGCCATTCACTGGGTTATTAAATATTTCCGACCTTATTTATATGGTCAGACATTCACGGTAAAGACTGATTACAGACCAGTATTATACTTATTGTCAATGAAGGACTCATCCTCGAAACTTACAAGGATGAGGTTAAATTTTGAAGAATACGATTTTACAATTCAATTTATAAAAGGCACGGACAACGTTGGAGCAGATGCACTCTCAAAAATAGACATGAACTAAAAAATATAAAAAATAATGTAACAAAAACGTATGCAGTAAAAACGCGGCCAATGAAACAAACCGACGTCAAAACAGGTGACGTAACAAAAGGTAATGAGATAATTGAGGAAAATTAAAATAATATTGACGACGATAACATAAAAGCGTACGACGTCTTAGTGAACTTCAAAGTGCGCAAATTATCAAGATTAATAAGAAGAATAAATAATAATAAACCACGACCATGTGTCGTGGGCAATAGGATAAGGCCGAATATTATGATAGACGGAAAAATCACTGAAGACAAATCTGATTTAGAATAGATTTTGTTTAGGCTAGAGAAAACAACCAGTGATTACGGCATCGAAAAAATAAAAATTGAGCTCAACAATACGTTATTCAAAATAATGCCTCCTTCAGAATTTAAAACAATAGCAAATAAAATGCTAAAACAGTTACTCATTACAAAACCAATAAAAATAATCACGAATGAAGATGAAAAAATGAAAATTATAAAAATCCTAGGCGGACATTGTGGAAGAAAAAGAATGATATTAAAAATTAGAAACCACTATTATTGGCAACACATGAATAAAGACATTTCAAGTTTTATAATAAAATGCGACTTATGCCAAATAAATGAGGCACAAACTAAAAACATTACACCTTTGCAAATAACCTCAACCTCCCAAAATGCATTTGATATCATAATCATTGACACGATCGGTTCCTTCCCCAAAACTGCCAATGGCAATGTATACGCTGTTACAATTGAATGCGACTTGACGAAATACGTAGTAACAGTCCCTATAACAAAAAAGCTAGAATGGTAGCACAAGCTATTCTGGATAATTTTGTTCTCATTTACGGTCCAATGAAACAAATACGAACCGATAAAGGAACAGAATATGCTAATGAAACTGTAACCGAACTAGTAAAACTTCTAAATATAAAACAATCTATAGCAACCACCTACAAACCACAATCGGTTAGTACTGTAGAACGCAATCATCGCGTCATTGATGAATACATCAGAATGTACATAAACACTTTAAATGACGACTGGGATGATTGGATTAAGTATTTTTCTTATTGTTATAACACTAGCCCGTCATCACTTTATAATTACTGTCCTTTCGAACTGATTTTTGCAAAGCAACCTACACTTTTAATTAATTTTTAGTCAATTAAAATAGACCCCATATATAATGTTGAAAGGTACGAAAAAAAAAGTTAAATTCCGCCTACAGACGGCTTTGAACAGAGCTAACTCTATTTTAAAGGACATTAAAGAAAAAATAAAGGCAAAATTTGATTTCTCATCAAGATCAAACAACATTAAGATTAATGATTAATGATGTTAATAACAAACGAAGCCCGAACTAAGTTTGATAAATTGTACAAAGGTCTATTCACGGTAGTAGCTATGTCTGAGGCAAACTGTACGCTCGTTGACAGTAATAAAAAAGAATTTACGATTTATAAAAATAGAATTATCAAGTATAATATATAAATGCTTAGTGAAATATACTTTGTAAAGTTAAAATTTACATATTTTTGTAATGTAAATTTACACTCCCTAAAAGGAGGAGTGTAGTGGCGCAAGAGCGACCTTCCTCCAAATTATGTTATAACTAGTGTTATAATTAGATATAAATTAAATAAACAAACAATGCTCGCCTTGCAGAACTTGTACATTCCAGTCAATATCACGTATTATAGTAACATTGAATGTGCAAGGAAACCACAACAATTCCGGATATAAATATCGAAAGCAACTTTAGGACAGTCAGTTTTTTGATAGGAAGTTATTAAGATAGTTACAATGTAATAATGTTAGCCACATTTACAACTAATAAAGATTCACAAAATAAGAGTAAGGAAAAATATTTCACAGTCAATTGCTACCGAACGTCGGCGGATATTTTATTGCGGCCTAAATAACTATTTAAAAGAGTTAAAGCGCAAAACAGAATAAATGATCAGATAATAAATGCAGAATATAATAAACTTGTACAATAATTAGAGTTTTATATCTAATACTTTAAATTATAAATAAACGTAAAAACGTAAAAACTGTTTTGTACTGTAAATTGATGTTTAATAAATTTGTTTAAAAGCAGCAAAAACCTTATGATTGAAAGGTTTAGTGTTCGATTTTTCGTATAAAAATTAACTAATTTTTTATTTTTCTTCTAGACATTTTAGAACAATCTGCTACTAATAAAATATCTGTTATTTGTACAGTCTTTACATCTCGAATCGCGAAAGATTTTTGATTTTTTTTCTTTAGTGTTTATAGAAAAACAGGCAAATTTCTCCCTTAATGGTTTAATCCTATAATCGAAAAAGGTCTGAACTGCACCAAACAGATTTAATGACAGATAATAAATACGCAATGTATAAATTTATATCTGTTTAAAATTTCCAATTAAATACAGGTATAAAATATTAATTATCATAACTTTTTTAAATATAATTTATTTAAAAAAATCAAATAAAGCATTTTGAATTGTTGTCATTTTTTGTATTTTTATATTTTTGGTAATTTAATTATACTTAAGGATAAGTCATAATAAAGTGTTCAATTTATTGGAATAAGCTTAAATATTATAACGACTGGAAGAAAAGATTACTCTTGGTAATGTGTTAAATTAAAATTACGATTTAAGAATATTAACTCATAATTGTCGAATAGTATAAAGTTTTATGCAGATTATTGTGTAGAATTTAATTAAATTGAGTGCTATATTTTGCTAGTTGATTTGAGAAAACGTGTTGCATGGCAAAGAAGAACGCAATTTTGTTCAGTATCAAAAACCTGGCGACGTAGCTAGGGGTTTTTCATTTTAAAATTTGCACTCTTGAATGCATAAAATGCAAACGTTTTAAAAAATCAGTCAAAATTGAAACTCCAGAAATTTCAGTCCACATTATTTTTAAACTAATATTATTTTGACATAAACTTTTTTCAGATTTAAAAATATTATATTAAATTAAACAATTTAATTTAAACTAAAGCAATGTAATAAGCTTCTACAGACTGTTTACTCATTCCTAATGTTCACAGGTACGTGTAGAAAGCAGTTTTTTGAGGAAGTTCATTGGTTAAAAATTAGAATTTGATTGACATTTGATTGGTTTTTAGTAGATTTAATCTATGGGGCAAATAATCAAATCAATTTATTTGCCAAATTAATACATATTTATAAAATGTTGGACAAAAATACGATAATATTTATACAATGTTGAAAAGAGAAAAAATAACGTAGTATTTTTATAATAAATATCAGGAGTAGCATTGTCCCAGGTTCAAAAGCACAAATTAAAACTTATATCTTGAGTTTTATTTATTTTTTTTAACTAACCGCTAAATAGTAGATCGGTTTTGTATATAATAGACAGACTAAACAAAATTCAAATTTGAACTCTATTTCCAACAATTCACCTTAGAAATTGATTCTTTTTAATTATATATTATTTTTAAATACAAATTAAATATATTTTATTGCAAAATAAAAAATCTGACGTTGACGAAGTTTGACAGACTTTGAAATAATATTTTCAGTTTATGTTGCTTGAATATGTTCATTCTTTTTTTATATATTATACATTTTTGTACATCAGCGCTGCTTCATTTCTAGCAATTGAATGTACACTTATTATTTTGACAGCACATGTCATGTAACCTATGTCTGGAATCTCAGGGGAACACAGTATCAATAGCGGTCAATTGTCATACGTAGTTCCTTTGTAAGTTGCACCTTTGTTTGGAAAAAGACACATTTCAACAATAAGAAATCTAATTTAGATCATAAAGAAGAAGTAGAAGACCAAACCTGAACTGTTCTTGTAATTTACAATAAATTGCAATAATTTTGCTCTGTAATATTTTGGTATTATGTATAAATTTATTTTCTAAGAATCAAAATAATTAAACTTAAAAAAATATTAAAATTAGAATATTATAATTATTAAATAACGCAATCACTCCATTTAAAATAAATGTTTTAAAAAATTCACCTCGAATGGGGATCGAAATCATAACCTTTGGATTTCATGTCAACTATTTTTTTTCTATTTTATAAATTTATTCAATTTTCAACAAAAATAACAACAAAAGTTTAGTAAACAAATAACGGTAACAAAAGTTTCGTGTTCACAGAGCTTCAATAATAATAAAACAAATAAAAATAACAATCAATGGGATAAATAAATAACTAATCACACATTCACTCGCACATTCATTCTTCTTTCACCCACACATTCATCCATTTCATCATTTATTCGGGTAACAATATTTAAACAAATATGATTTTAAAATATTAATAAGCCCGCAGAAAACATCGGCTCTTACCTTTAACAAATGTTTGTTTAAGCTTAAAAACTAACCCACTCTAAACTAACTATATACACTAATATATACAAAACTACAAAACCTAACTTAATGTACTACTATTTACAAAAACAATTTGTATAATATATGCAATTTAGCAGGGAAGTCGACTTAATCGTTTTGATTGAAGATAGACAGGCACTGATAGCTGAGTATGTTTAATTCGGAATGGTATGTTGTGCGACCTGATGCTGGTTAGCCCTTCGAAAATATGGTTGTTTTCTAACTTAAATTTATAAAAATTTTGAGAAATTTCAAAGGTAGGATCCGAAATTTGCCTCTTCGTGCAAATCCTTGTTTTTTACATACCTGTCTTTGCGAAGTGCCATTCCTAAGAATTTGTTTTGCATTACCTGCAATTTATTCAGGTTCATTTATTTATAAATGGATAAATTTCTTTGATGACCTGATTCGTTTTAAGCAGTGAGTGTGTTGGTAATTTAAACGGAAGTTAAGATATACTCCCAGATACTTGGCGTGCTGCTTCATCGGTATAGTATCTTGTTTGAATTTTGTGGGTGCAAAAGTTTTAATATTTGTGAATTTACGTGTAAAGGTTGTGCGTTTTGATTTTTTTGCATTAATTTTGATTTTACAAAGTTTGAACATTTTTTGAAGAGCTTTCATGTGTATTTGATTTTGTTTTTCGGCTTCTGCATAAAATGTACCCGAATAAATTGCAGTGTCGTCTGCATACAACGCAAGACACGCCTTTTCAAAGACAGGCATGTCATTTATGAATATGTTGAAAAGTTTGGGTGTCAAAATTGAACCTTGCGGTACACCAGCATCGATTTGTTTTAGGGAGGACAGGCTGGTTTTCCTGAAAGGCAAACACAAAAAAGCCCAATAGAAAGAGTTGATAACGCGTGCAACGTTTTTTTTTTTGTTGATTACGCAACCGTGAAGTTATTACATTCAACAATATCTGCCACAGATTTAAAATGTTATTTATTATACTTAATTTAAATAAAATAATATTTAAATACCAAATGAACTGTTACAAGATATAAATTTTGTATTTATTCTAATTTTCTTTCCTAAAACATTTTTAAAATAGCACAGACACAAAATGGCACCAAAAAACATGTTAATATATTATAAAGAATTAGGTTCAATTAGTTTACCCAATTTAGAACAAACAATTGTTTAAAAATAGAAAGTCTAGGTTTACTGCAAATGGGTAAAACATTTGATTTAAATTTATTTGTCCGACGTAGCGTTTGTATATACAATATAGTAGCAAAACATTTAATTTTACAATAAATTAATATTTATACTGCTAATTAATTGCAAAGTTTTTTAGGCTGCCATTGTTTTCAGCGAATTTTTTCCTATAAGGATCATAAACAAACTTCGACCGTAAAAAAGTTAATACGACTCGAAGATTTATTTTACGACTTTTTGTACAATAGTTATTTTCCCAAACAAATGCGATAGCTATGCATGACAGTCCAATGTTGCCGCTATTTTGGCGGCGAAGTGAACCATTGAATTTACGGAGGTAGACACGATTGCTCAGCATAGTAGATGTATAACGCATATAAGCTTGATGCGCTCGGTGGCAAAACGCTAAATTAATTTGTATAAAAATACACGCTTAAAATCTCTTTGGTTCAAATTTTCGTATATGTTTAAAAAAATCCTGATTCTAATACACGCTCTGCATTTTCGCTTGGGTTAGCGAAGGCAAACACGTAATGTTGGACGCAAATTCGTACGTACAATACACCAAGTGGAGGTGTATTAATACCATAATAACCATGTATATATAGTGAACTAAAACAAAACCTAAAAGTTTACTTAAAGAATAGTAAAAAGAAATGAAATAGAATAATTGAGTGGTTCAACCACGTAAAAAATTGTTAAGAAGAGTTAAAAACTGTTTTTATTTAGGAAACAATTTATATTTTTATTTTGTTAATGCTTTTGCTTTATGATAATAGTATGATGCTTTACTTTTTGGCCTGGTTATTTCACGGAATAATGCAGAATTTTGTGCTGAACAAAAAATTATAAATAACTAGTTTTATCAACAAAAAAAAAAGGATTTGCATGGTCATTGTATTGTACTCCTCAATTGTAACTAATTATCAATTATAAAATTTATATTTTTTTGAATAATTAATTAAAATAATATTTAATACAAAATAATTACACTTTTTTTCAAAAAATAAATTATTAACCATTTTGAACAATTATATAAATTTATTACAATTGTTACAATTGTTAGTAAGTAACATAAAGTTAATCTTAATATTTATACATATATTACTTTAGTTATCCTTACGAGTACAAATCAAGGTGAAAATTTAACCAACAAAAAATGTTCATGCTCTAATATTTTAGTAAATCCGCAAACACGCGCTGTAATAAAGATAAAATTTATAAAGCCTTTTATATTTATACATTCATCAGAAACTTTCTTATTTAAACATCAATGGAACCTGTGGCAAAGTAACTGAATATTACCTGCTCTCTGCATTTAATGGTTAGTATCGATGCAGTACATATATATTTTTTATATTACGACTGGTATATATATATATATATAGTCAATATAAATATTATTATTATTGTTATTATTATTATCGTTATTATTATTTATATGATTATTATTATTATTGTTATTGTTATTGTTATTGTTATTGTTATTGTCATTGTCATTGTCATTGTCATTGTCATTGTCATTGTCATTGTCATTGTCATTGTCATTGTCATTGTCATTGTCATTGTCATTGTCATTGTCATTGTCATTGTCATTGTCATT
>JARJEC010086192.1:0-11636 GCA_030264575.1 Tachinus sp. AB-2021 | reverse complement strand
AGTTGCTCTAAATGGAGTGGCGTCCGTATATTGCTATTGTTTTTATTATGTAGAAAATTTTAAATGCAGAAAGTTATAATTATGTTATAATGAAATAAATCAATTTTAATCGAAGCGTGTGCATGATGCTTCAGCAGAACAATGTATCACAACAGTGCAGTTCATAATTTCACGATGTACAAAATAATACTATTTTACTATGTAAGTACTTTCTATCAACATTATTAGCGTTAATTTGGTTACAGTTTTATTCCCGACAATTTTATTTAGTAACAAATATTAAAAAAAAAGTTTTCTTTATATATATATATATTGGACAAATTAGAAAGTTTTATGAAATTACGTTTCTCAAAAAAAAGCTCCAAAAGGATGCTATAATATTTAAAACAGAATAATTAAAAAACATTGAAAATCTTTTCTAATCTTCAGACATCAAGAATAATATTATTCCCTGTGCCATGTTCTGCAAATAAAGAATTATTGATGGTGAGAAAGCTGACTAATATTATTTGGTTTATATCGATCTTTTTTCAGTTGGAAAATGATGAAAGCTTGCGGATTTTCGAATGCGCCGCAAATATTATAAACGGCATTCAATACGAGATGACCAATAAAATCCGTTTTATAATTGATGCAGACATGCATAAAGATTTTCCTTATAATTTAATTAATCCCTTATTAAAAGAGGGATCTACCAAACGTATTTATACCGACCAAAATATGCAATATCTTCAAGAATTTTTAGTAGGCATATTTACCAACGTAAAAAGTAAATATCCGCCAAATAATAAATTCCATTCAATAGTTGAGGATAATTTTATAAGTCCTCTTAGATACGATCGACCTGCACTGCTTATTTATTTAAATACGATACCTTTAGATGATTTGTTTGTAACCATTCTGAACAATATTAAGAGATATCGTATTACCAGCCTAATAATTGTGGACGCAAATGGGTTACTGTACAGTTTCCAAAATGATGAGAATAATTGCGGAAAGGCCATATTAAAACCTTTATTTCCATGCGAAAATACAAACAATTCCGAAATAGCTGAAGTATATTCGAATAAAAAATACGCCAAAATTGCCGGATGCGTAGTATCCAAATCTCACAATTTTCCATTTTTTCCATTAATTGTAAACGATGATAAATCGGACAGTAACGGAATTGATATAAAGATCTGGTTAGAACTTAGTCGTGCGTTGAATTTTTCAATTGAAACCTCACCTGGTTTGCTTTTGTACGATATTGATTTTGGCGCGACTTATTATACCGATAGTAATTTTCAATATTACAAGACAGTTTCATATTATTACGATGAACTTATATATGCGGTGCCCAAAGCTATACAGCTCCAAAAATCGCTGGGAATTGTTTATATTTTCGAAGAAAAATTGTGGATTATCCTAGCACTGGTTTTCGTTGTGTTTTTTATAGCTATTACGTTACTATCCAAATGGGCCTATCATACCAACAGCTTTACAAATTTTACTTTGTTTAATGTATATGCGGTTTTCATTGGTCAAGGAACACAGCGTCCTACACATTTCTTAACACGGATTCTTTTCATAACTTGGGCTTTGTATGGTTTAATTATTACAAATGCTTATACAGGATCTATACTAACATATCTGGTAAAAACCAAATCAAAATTTCATAAACATCTAATTAATTTAATTTTAGATTCAACCAATGTACACAAAGCAATTATTCAGCACAATAGAAGAAATAGATCATTTTTCTATAAAACGTTTCGGGCTAGTTTTCTCCGACAAGCAAGAACAATGCTACGATTCTGTGTTCTGTCTTCGGGAAGTTATAATGAAAAGGAATGCAATATTTTGTCGTGAAAAATCAATAATATATTCAGCGGCAAAGCAACTCGGAAATTATAATTTTGACACAGTATATTCGAATCAAATTTACCTTATGATTCTTATTACGGATGGCCACCCATTGCAGTACCTAATTGATAGAAGCCTTCAATGGTTAATTGAAACTGGACTTGTTGGTAAATGGTACAAAAATCTGATCGATCCCATAATAGATATAAATGATACAGACCAGAAATTATCCATGCAACATTTTTTGTTAATGTTCTATTTTTTAGCAGTTGGTCTCTTAACTTCTTTTTCAGTTTTTGTAAGTGAAATATTGTACCATTTCATGTTTGTCTTAATTTAGATGGAAGGCATTTCAAAAATATTTAGGTTCATTTAATGCAATCCACAACGTGAATAAAAGTTAGCCGCAAGTATATTGAGGAAACATTTTTTTTACGTCTTACACTTGTATTTACTTAATTTTATACGCACATATTTAGTTGTAAATTGAAATAAACAATAATAATAACAAATTGTTTTTACTATTATAAAAAATATTGCAAATTAAGACATTATAAGTTCCAGTTCAAGTAAACTGTATCCGTTTTGTAGCCTAAAGACATTTATTACTTTAGATGTTCATCCCGGATGAATGACCAAAAAGTAACCTAAAGACTTTTTTCCATTTATTACTTTAGATGTTCATCCCGGATGAATCACCCAAAGTAAAAAGTGTAAATGGAATTTTGTTTCATCGTCATCAAAAGTGAACACTAAATGGGATTTAAACAGTATTTAGACGAAGGATGTACCTAGCGTTCTTCTTCTTCTGTTGCCTTACACCCATGTGCGTTGGCAATATATCATTCATTGTATGATTGTTAAAGTTTTGTTTATTCCTGCGTCGTCAAACTTTTTTATTCCGGTCCAGTTCCTGGTGTTCCTAAGCCATGATAGCTGTTTACGTCAAAGGCCCCTTCTGCCTTCTATCTTTCCTTCGAGTATGAGCTGAGGAATTCTGTATTTTGGCCCGCATAGTATTTGACCCAGGTATCCTTTCTTGCGCTGCTTTATGGTGTTGAATAGTGATCTGTCCACTCCTGTACTTATCTGCGCATGCTCGTTGGTAATGTGGTCTACCCATGGGATACGGAGCATTCTTCTTATTGTCTACATCTCGAACGCGTCGATTTTCTTAATGACTGCTGCTTTTATCGTCCAGATTTCGGCTCCATATAGTAAAACTGGCCAAACGTAGCATTTTACCATTCTGTGGCGGATTTCTAAATTAAGGTTTTTGATCTCCAATATATGCAAAATTCCTACTGTTCCAATTAATAAATTGGTAGTAAAGATTGAACAATCAATTCCAGAAAGCCTTAATAAATACATGTGATTATTAACACAGGAATAAAATAACATTTTTGTCCTTAGTACTTGTACCTTAGTTCTTGCTCGGCTTTATCTATCTTGATTACCGAACCTTGGTACTGATCTGCGTTAGCAAGAGTTTTCATTAAATAATATGATAACTCGTTAAACAACCTCAACCAATCCGTTTTCAACGTTTATTTACTACTGCGATTTCAAATTAATAAGTGCAATACTTTTAGAGGTGTTGTTTCACACGCGTTCTCGAAGCATCTTCGAGGATCGACGCTGCGCAAGAATATATATATATATATATATATATATATATATATATATATATTTATTTATTTGATGAGGATGAAGACTGAGGTTCAGTCAAAACTGCAGTCATGGTGTGACTGAATAAATTGTGATAAAAAACATAGTAATTTATTTAAAATCCTGCATTATGAATTATCACTTAGTAACGGTCGATTCTATCAATTTTCTTATATATTTATTTGTTCTTATCACTTTTGAGTAAAATATTTACATCTACTATCAATTCTATGAATTATTTTGTGAAATTTATAAAATTTTAAAAACTATTATATTTTTTTTTTTTTCTTTTTATAATGTGAGTGTAATATTATTCATTAACAACTTAACTTTAAGAAAATGAACAACTTTTCTACGGAAATAAATAACAATGCCCCTTTAGTAACTTATGACTGATAAATCACCTTAACAAATTAGAAGAAACTCGTTTCCCGGAAAAATGGGTTGCGTGATGTAAACACAACGCTCTGTATTGTTGTGTTTGAACCACAAAAGTATAATATTTGCTCACAAATTTTAACGTTTTTACGTTTCTATTTAACGGTTTACATTTTCAATACAACAAGAGACTGAGAATAATGCTAGAATAATTCTTTTTTTTTGAAACGCCACAAACTTGATATTGTTAGGATTTGAAATAAATGATATGTTTTTTATCACAATTTATTTAGTCACACCGTGACTGCAACAAGGGTTAGGGATTAACAATATTTTAAGGTTGGCAAGAAAACAATCAAATTATCGAGAGATTGAGTGGGGGATTAAATTAATTGGGGTGTACATATGGTCAATCTGGTCGTTTAGAAGTTTTGAATCGATTTTTTTTTATATTTAAAATTTTTTAAGGATTCCAAAAGGTCTAATTTCTTACTTTTTTTCGCGTTGTGTAAAATAACTGAATCTTTTAAATTTGGAAATGTGTGATTTTCTTCAAGTAAATGATTTGAAAAGGTTGAATTTGATTTTCCGAGTTTGTATGACCCTTGATGCTCACTAAACCGTTGTTTAAAATTCCGGCCAGTCTGACCTATGTACACACTATCACAATCCGTACATGNTCCACTTCTATCAGACATCTTTATGACAAATCTAGAATCAAAAATTCTTTCCTCCCAGCTTGCCGATATACATATCAAATTTTGGTACAGATATGTTGACGATTTATGCAGGTTTTGTAGGTATGTCCCGACAGTTAGGCATTTTTCTTCAACATATTAACAGCATTCATCCGCGTATTCAATTTACAGTAGAATCCGAGACAAATAATCAAATCAACTTCCTAGACCTCACATTAAAACGACAAAATAATAAAATTTCATTTAACATTTTTAGAAAACCAACATTTACAGACACTACAATCCCCCAGGACTCTAACCATCCAACATCTCACAAACTAGCTGCATATAATTCTATGGTTTACAGAGCCTTATCCATTCCACTTAGTAAAGAAAATCAAGAAATTGAGTTTCAAACAATTAGACAAATTGCGACTAATAATGGCTTCACCACTGAAAAGATTGACAGAATTATAAGTAGGAAAAAAAACAAGACAAGCTTTCCAATCCATTTTTCCTTCGGAGACAGTTAAAGATTCCATATTTATTAGCATTACATATTTTGGCTCAATCTCAGTAAAATAGCAAACATTCTCAAAAAAGAAAAATTAAGAGTAGCTTTTAAATCAAATTCTAAATTAAGTAACATACTCAACAATGCTAAAGAAAGAAACGACAAACTTGAAGGAACTGAAGTCTATAAGTTAACATGTACATATTGTAATAGTGTGTACATAGGTCAAACTGGTTGCAATTTTAAACAACGGGTTATAGAGCATGAATGGTCATACAAACTCGGAAAACAAATTCAACCTTTTCAAATAATATATTTGAAGAAAATCACACATTTCCAAATTTAACAGATTTTGTTATTTTACCCAACGCGAAGAAAAGTAAGAAATTAGATCTTTTGGAATCCTTAGAAATTTTTAAATATAATAATAAAATTGGTTCAAAACTTCTAAACGACCAGATTGACCATATGTGCACCCCTATTAATTTAATGCCCCTTTCAATCTCTCAATAATTACATTGTTTACTTGCCTACCTTAAAATATTGTTAATCCCTAAACCTTTCATAATGTGATTTATAATGTATCTGTAAATCTTTAATCTCTTGTGTTGTAATGTATTTTTGTAATGAATTTTATAATGTTAATTCTGCCCCCCCCTTTTTATTTAGCTGTTTTGTAATATTGACCTCCTTTTTCTTATATAAATAATGTCTGGTTTCTTTGTTAATTTACTCATGTAATGTCTGATGAAGACTGAGGTTCAGTCGAAACTGCAGTCGCGGTGTGACTAAATAAATTTATGATAAAAAACATAGTCGTTTATTTCAAATCCAGCATTAGAAATTACCACTTAGTAACGGTCGATTCTATTAATTTTCTTCAATTTAAAATAATTTGTACTAGCAATATCTACAATGGTAAGAGAGTGGTTAAACGGATATTTTAGAAATAAATTGATTGGCAATCGCAATCTATAAAATATTAATGCGTTGATATCATATGTTGTAATATAACAAAAGAAATTGTTGGACAAAATGTAAAAATGTCAAAAATTGTTAAAAAATTGTAGCAAAATGTTATCAAAATGTCAAAAATGTTTGTTTGATGTTAAAAATTTGAAATATTAACAAAATGCTGTATAAAAATTAATATTAATTGACCAATTTCTACCGGCTTATGATAGAGTACGGTAAATAAATTTAATTTAGCAAATCAATGAGATATTGTGTAGTGCGATCTTGGTCTGGCTGGAGATCTCAACCTCTAGTAGAAGTGGTAGGTTCAATTGCCGCATTATGGAGGTTTTCACCTATTTTTCATATTAGTATTGCTCCTCTCAGTATAATATACTTTTGCAAGTTGTTGAGAAAATTATTTCATTTTTGTGTTTTTTTTTGTAAATTATTCACGTATTGAAAGTTATGCGAATATGTGATAAAAAATGTTGTAAAATATTGAAAGTTGTGCGAATATCTGGTAAATGGATGGGGACGGAAGTTTTTATAAAATTTTTATAAAATTTGGCGATACCTAAGCAACTGTCTCAAAGCGTAAAAAAAATGTAAAAAATATTTGCGAGTTTTTTTTTAAATACTACGAAAAATTCTGAATTTCGAAAATTTTGCAAAATATTAACAAAACCACTTAAATGATATCAAATGTAACAAGATTAAATCGTGTGTAACGATGTAAAATGTGAAATTGTAAAACAATTGTTATAAGCGTTCTAACTATTAAACAAACTATATAATTAAAAAAGAAAACAAGAAAATTAAAAGCAAACAATAACAAATAAACAAAAAAAAATTAATAGAAATGAAATATCCAGAGAAGAAATAAAAATAGTAAAAAGTACATTCCAGATAAAAAGAAGAACAAGACAAACAAATAAATAGTGAAAAAAAAGCAAATGAAACAAAGTACATATAAAAATAAGCGAAATAAATGAGAATTTAAATAATCGATGAAAAATAAAATAAAGTAAATAAATAAAAATAACAAATTAATAAAGAAAAGTAAAAATAAACAAAAGATTGAAAAATTATTAAACAAAATATGAAAGAAATATTAGACAAAAAAATTAAAATAACGAACAAAAAATAGAAATTAAAAAAAAATTAAAGAAACAATAACAAATATTACAATTAAATTAAAATTTAAAATATGAAAATAACCCAAAAATAAAGAAGAATTAAAAAAAATTCATTGAGTTTAAGAAAATAAGTAGTAATAAATATAAACGAAAATAAATTAAGGAAGAAATAAACATAATTATTAAAAAATTAACGAAATAAATGTGAAGTGATTGAAATCCATATTTAGAATACAACGAATTAAACGTAAAATAAATTTTAAAATAATTTTATAATAAAAAATCAAATTAGACAAAAAAATAAATAAATAACCGAAAATTGCAATTTATTGGAAAATTAAACGCAAAACAAAAGAACACAGGAATAAATAAAATAATACAATAAAAATAAGAAATAAAAAATAGAAAATAATTTAACAAATAAATGAATAATAAATCACAAATGAGTGAAATAAATGAAATTAATAAAAAAATTAAACAAAGTAAATGATGAATAACCCAAAACTAAACAAAATGACAAATTTTTTAGTTTATTAATTAGTAGTAAATAAACGTGCATTTTTAAAATGATGAATTTTTGTTCTAATAAATCAACTAATAATATTTCATTAGATTAAAAGTTGCGGGTTATATTTGATAACGCGGCATGTTCTTTCAATAATTTATTATAATTATTCAATGGTTACAATGCTTTATTGTTTTAACAGCAATTAATGTGTGCGCAATGCTTTAGCTGAGGATTGTGCTAAAGTCCAATCTGAATACGTACTACGTACTGACTGCCGCGCATCAATCAGTCAATTACTGTACTCTCAAGTGTGATGATTGTTACATTGTGCGGTCAAGATGAAATTAATGCTGTGCTATTATTGGATTTGTAAGTAAATTTATTGTTACTAATTGGAACTACTCAACAGTATTAATAAGTATAGAAAAAATATTTTAGTATATTTATTATTACTTTTGACTTTAAATCAGTGGAATGTGTACTTTATTTAGATTCAATTGCTTGGAGTATTTTATTGTTTAATTCAATTGAGAGATGACTGTAAGCATAGTCTCAACTAAATGTAAAAAACAGAATACAATATTAGATTTAATTACGGCAATTGGAGTAAATATATTGCAAAATATTAATTAATTATAATCATAGATATATTATAATTTACTGATTTATGTATTATTAATATTTTGCTTTAGATTAAATATACATACTACACTGTCTGAAAATATATTTGTGTGAACCGCTTAAACCTGTTGAAGGAAATTTAAAATTGTAAAGGCTGAGTCGGAACTGGTCTGCATATTTTTTTTATACTAGAAACAGTGTTATTTTAATATTCCTGGAAGTATTTCTGAAAATTCAAATGAATAAAATACATGATTTTAACAATTGAATATAAAATTTTTAAAAATAGTTTTGTTTATCATTCAAAAAAATGGATTTTTTAAAAAATAAATGGCAAAGACAATACATTTTTTTTTATAAATCATTCATTCAGGGTGTTTTTTTTCAAAAGCATCATCCACCCTAGATATCTCAGAAAATTGGGGCAAACTAAAAAATATTCCAAATTTTATTTCGAGGGGGCATCTCTTGATATAGGTACTGTTGACACGTGTGTCAGTGTTCCGCTCCCCCCTAAAAATTTTAAATGGTATATTGTTAACCAAAGTATTAAGTGAAATCCGAAAACGGGAATTTTATTGAAATTAATTGCTCAGATAAACGATTATCGACGTTAAAATGGACGTAGGGCACGATAAATTTTGTTACAAGTAAAGCACGATTTTTGAAGTAAATTTGCACAGGTTGTAAGCGTAATTCTGGCTTAAGTCTGCAGTAAAAATGCACCCTTTATATGTACAAATATTCTGAAAATTTTAATGGATAATTATAATATAAAGATTAACAAATAAAACGTCAAGAAATAAAACAAATCTACATAAAATGTCAGGAGTCAAATAAATAGTCACATGAATTGTTTGGGTCATTGAAAATAGGACAAAGCGGGCAAGCATTGGAAATTTCTTCAATAAAAATTATCAATTTTTAATTGTAACTAAAACAAGTTTTGTGTGAGATATCAACTCAATTTTGTTCATTTGATAGTATATTTTATGTCAATATTATACAGGGTGATTGTTTAGATCACCGAGAAACTTTGACAAATGAAAGTTCATATAATTTTAAGACAAGAGTTCATATAAACTTATGTCCGACATCGATTAGTCACGGAAATAGCAAAAAAGGTACCCAAGCAGTTACAATAAATGCTTGCATACATGCTTTAAAAAAAAATCTGAATATTTCTTGATTTGATAAGCAGCGTTATTTATTCTGGTCTCCTGTGGTAACTTCCTCTTGATACACCAGTTATTGTCATGCTGTGCCCAATACGTAGAACATGCGCTGTTTCTGTAAATATATTGTACCAGACAATGATGCGATGAATGTAAGTTTATATTTAATAAAGTTAGGTAGGTGTGTAGTTAAAAAACAATTAATATTTATAGCTTGGTGCAATGTATTTGCAGGTTTACATAAAATAATTGGATCACACAGTAGCTGGGCGGATGGGCGGGTTACTATATACAAGTTATTGGTTCAAATAATAATTACTATAGTGACCTACTCACCTTCCCAATACAAGATCCAATTTTTGAAATAAACTGGCACAGTCGGTGATATCATCATCATCATCATCAGCCTGTAGACGTCCACTCCTGAACGAAGGCCTTATCCATCTCTTTTCACGACTGTCTGTTTTGGGCTTTTTACATCCAGTTGTTTCCCGCATAGCTTTGGATATAGTCCATCCATCTTGCCTTTGATCGACCCACGTTACTTTTTGATTGTCGTAGCCTACACTGCATGATTTCTTTGCTCCATTTCTTGTCATCCCTGGCGACATGACCCGTCCACCGCCATTTACTTTTGGCGATCTGTTCGACAACGTCAGTTTTCTTCCTAATTTCTTTGTTTTATCTTGTCTCTGATGCTCACCCCCAGCATGCTTCTGTCTATTGTTCTTTGACATACTCGGAGTCATCTTTATTCTTTTTGAGATTTCTGTGTGTCTCAGCTATATGTATTCTTCGGCCGTTTTAAGCTTGTGATTTCCGATTTTTTGTGTATATGGCTTCGATTCACAATTTTTGTCTTGTCCAGGTTCATATCTAGTGGAAACTAGTGAAGCTTGCTGCAATTCTATGATCATTTGGTTTAATTGATCCTCATCGCTGCTCAATAATACGATGTCGTCTGCAAAGCGTAGATGGCTGTTGTATTTCCCATTGATGTTGACACCTTTTTCATCCCAATGAAGGTTTTTAAAGGCTTTCTCTGACGCTAGAGTGAAGAGTTTTGGTGAGATTGTGTCGCCTTGTCGTACTCCTTTTCCGATCTTAATTTTCCCTGAAGCTAAGTCTTCCTTGTATTTAACATGGAGGGTAGCGTGTTCATATATATATATATATATATATATATATATATATATATATATATATATTTGACATATATATTTGATGAGGTTTGTGTATCTGGAGCCCACTCTCGCTGTCTACGGCTTGTTGTACTGCCTACGGTGTCGAATGCTTTCCGGTACTTAATAAACGCTAGGTGCAGTGGTTTATTATATTCATGACATTTTTCGATAGTTGCGTAGATTGTTTGGATGTAGTCAGTAGTAATGAATCCCTTTCTAAAGTCTGCTTGTTCCTTAGGTTGGTAAAAATCAAGCTTATTACTTGAGCGTTTAGTAATAATCTTTGGAAGGGGTAGAATACGGACTGTAGACTTTTCAGTTTTTTCAGCCTTCCGGGATTCTCCCCTCTTCTAGGCATTTGTATAGTAGGATCAGATTTCTCAAGCGATGCTCCACCCGTTTTTATCATCTAGCATGTTACTCTGTCTTTCCCTGGTGCTTTGCGGTTATTCATTTGATTTACAGCCGCTCTCAGTTCAACATTTGTTATTTCACTGCTTGTTTGTTTTGGTGGAGTTGGGGCATGTTTGTTATACAGGTTCTGGTAGAAGTTTTGTATGATGTTTCTAATTTCATCTTTCTCTGATACGACGTTCCCGTGAATGTTTTAAAGCTTGTGTATTAAAAGTTTTCATTTTTACTTTTTGGCTCTTAAGGTCCTCATATTCATGTTGTCTCCAATTGCTTCTCGGATCAGTCGAGTATTGAAGCTTCTCCAATCTTTTCTTCTAGATCTTTTCAGTTTTTTGTTGAACTCTTCGTATGCAGGTGTGGATCCTTCAGTTTATGATTTTTTTTGAGAAGGTTGGTTTTCTCTTTACTGACGTTTGAGTTATTTGTGTTTTTGTTTGCAACTTTAATTTTCTATACGGAAACACGGCTATTGTTAGTAATTTTGGCTGATAATTTGTTTATGTTCAGATTGTGCAGCAGCTTTGTTTGCTCTAGTTCTTAAGTGTACGCTTCTTCATTT